>JABCPU010000260.1:0-95642 GCA_016800925.1 Suillus spraguei
CTTATTTCTCTTAAATTACCACCTGGTCCCAACTGAACTATCAGGATCTGTTAGCCATCATTATAAATGTGTGCTATAAAATTATTGGACTCTTAATTTGCAAAATAGTACCTCAAGAGAATATTTGAGAAATAAAATCATCAGCATTAATGTGTCACTCGAGCTTCATACTAGTCACTAATTGTTGGTCTTATGCAATGAAACTTGTCTCTCAGGCCCAACAAACATATTGGAATACTCAATTTTGAAGCAGTTGTCAAATTTCAGAAAAAAGTAGGTCCATTTGAAATAAGTGGGAAAAGTTTGAAATAAGTAAGGAATAAGTAAACTCATGATTTCCTGATGTGGTTAAAGTACCTATATAACAGGTAACTAAAACGCTCGTTAGCCAGGGCAAAAACAGCGACTGGTGACTAGGTACTTACATCTCAGTCTCTTGAAAAGAACTGAGATGTTTTTGCGCTTGAGCGCCTACTATAAGGTGAGTGGAATAGCAACGATAATAAAACTAATCAAATGGCATATTGCACAGCGTAACGACGTCGTCACGCTGGCACACGCTATTGGCCATTCTGGCCTTGCGCTCGGACCACTCTTCTTATCTCTTCTCACTGGTACCTATCTCGGATCGTTCGGATTCCAACAGTCAGGTCGGAGAGTATTAATAATTATAGTACATAACGAAATGTCCTGGTGACTACATGTTGGCAGTTCTGCATGAAAGATTGATTACGAGGTGTGTCTTAAGCTTGCTGGTTCTTAGAATGCAATACAGTTTGTTTAGTACTACTAGTAATGCAGCGTTACTCGTTGGAAGCTGAACAAGGCGATAGAATGTAATTTATATTAACTAGAGGTAAATTATCTTTCTGTTGTCCAGCTTATCGTTGTGATTCAAGCTGAAGATTGGCACCGCATACGTACTAAATGTGTTCTGATGGACAAGCTTGAATCACTTGGAGGATCACTTGGTTGCTTCAGATCCTTCCATTATAATCGTAGAGGACGGACGAAGTCAACCTAACTGCTTTGTTGTATTTGAATTCTAACGAGCGAGCTAAAAAAAACATGGTTCATAATGATCGGTACACATACTGAAGAAAAGTCTAACAGGTTGTCATGTTGTTCTTGATTACCGATCTTCGTCGTAAAGAAACAGGAGACAACCAGACAAGCCATCTAGTTTCTACTTTGCATAACTTGTATGGTGTATATCGTAGACTATGGCATCTTGGTCACAGACTGAGGGTAAATTTACTCAGGTAGCTACAAGTTGCGGTAGTGCTTGCCTAAAGATAGAGATCGTTCGATTGATGGGCATCGAGAATAGTAATTGTAATGGACTTACGTATAAAATCCGCTGAGCAGAGCCGCTGACATATGACCTCAATAGCGTTAAGACTGCGGTGCATTTCAGAATATTCTTGATAGCCTTTCTTCGCCTCGCCCATACCCATTTTTCCGCGCCAACTGCCGTATAGTGATCCCAATTCGGTTTACGAAGCCACCACCACAAAACTGTCACGGGCCAAGGAAATGGATGAAATAGCTTCCCTGTCCTATTAGTACGCATCCAAGAGAAGCAGTGTATGTACATCGAGCGAGACATCCGTTCTTGTAGCTTGGCATTATATGTATCTGTGGGTGCGGCTTTGACGGTGAGAGACGAGACAGGACCAGCAAGGGCCGGTTCTATCAGCTGAAGGATGTATGCAACCTTACGGCAAACTTGAGTAGAAGGATACAAAAATCAAGGTGTACTTACTTGTATTTCTGCAACAGATATCGACAATACTCCTGCTCCAGTATTTGGTCCTGTGATTATTATCTCAGACGACAGTGATGACAATATATATGCTCCCCACTGAACTCACCAAGTATCGAGTAAAAGTTTGGTATGTCTGGAATTGCAGTTCCGATGTATGCAGTAGGGCCACCATGCGCATCATAATACCCTTGGACAGTGGCTCCATTCAAACCTCGAACGTGTATTGAGTACCGCTCCTGTTTCTGCAGTCGGCATCCAATGGAATGATGGATCATGTATAGCAACTCACGCCGGTGAATCCAGTCGCGTATACAATAACATCAAATGGTAACATTTCACCTAAACTGGTGTGAGGAAAGTGATGACATCATTGACGGCTCCCACATACCAGTTTTTGTGATGATGCCATTCTCCACTATCTTGGAGATTTGTCGAATTTTAGTGTCACGTTAGAGCGAAAGAGACTTTTCAGGAAGCCTCTGTCCGCGACTGCATGCAATGAAATGAGCGAGAGAATAACAAATCAGTGCCGACGAACCAGGCCGCTTGCAACCTGGTGCTGTGGAACATGTGAGCACAAACAAAACTCCTTGATCAGACACGTACGATGATCAGGTATCATATGAGAATGGTATCTATCCGGTGTATTATCAAGGATGTATTTGGACATCGCCTAAGTAGAAACGTTAGACTAAATACTCGTCGCGGGAGCCTTGCTCACGCTACGTCGTCTCTGGAGAGCATTGTCACCCATGGGTAAGTGATGGGGAACAACACGCTGTAACAATGTCAACAAGCCAAATTCTGTGATGCAAGAGGCCTGACCTGGAGCATGTACCAAGCTCGGTGCAGTCGCATCACCAGAGGGACGTTAGCAAACATCCATTTTGCAGTATCCGAGTACGGAATATGTGGCTTAGATATTTTGTTTAGTTGTTGAATCATTGGATACATAAAGAATCCACTTGGTCATGAACCAGGTCGGGTGTGCGAATGAAGTGTACTACTTTAACTGACGCATCTTCAGATATATATGGCACGAATTGTGCCTTGTCATATGTATCACTACATGATGAACGCGTAGAAGTCATATAACTCACCCGGAAGAGGAATTTCCGATCACTGCAACACGCTTATTCTGCAGATCTATCGAGCTTGGCCACCGTGCGGAGTGAAACCAAGTTCCCTGAAACTTCCGAACTCCAGGGATCTCGTATGGTATCTTTGAGGACTCCAAAACACCACGTGCAGTCATTACAAGTGGGCCACACTCGTCGTCTTCTTGCCTGAAAAGACATCTTCCGCGATGATGGTGTACTGTTGTTTGGCATCATCCACTCGGCAGACAAACTTTTGTATTGAACGCGATGTGTGGATATAGATCATATTTCTTGGAGAGCTTGATCCAGTAGGCTTGAATCTCCGGTTGAAGGCCATGCGACTTGTTCCAGTATGGGTGAAGGTCGGTGGATAAGCTATACCAATGAATTGAATATCTGACGAGCATCCCTGAAACAAGCTTTAGAGTGAGCAATGTGTTGCAGCTTAGTCATTGACAATATGTACAGGATATGTATTGGTCTATGCAAAAATGTGAGGAGAACGTTTGGTGCATGACAACAACGTAGTATACGTGCGTTCCACACTCCACTTCAGACCTTTCTCATATACCTTGAACTACTCAGCGGCATACCACCCATTGCGTGAATGCACTCACTGTAAAATTGCGAAATTTAAGTTTGGTTTTGAGAGCAATAGCTTGGGTTAATCCGGCAACACTGCGTGCGGTCCAATATTCAGCTGGTATAGAATCAAATCAAAAGGAATACTTACCCAGCGCCAATGATGACGACTCTCCGCTAAGTCTCACTCATGTTAGAAACGATAAGTCTGCTGCAATCATGAGTCTTTAGCACTCTCTCACCTGGTACCAGTTAGGCGAGGTCATATGCCCTTTATCACGTGAAAGTTCCTTATCCCGATCATAATTGAGATATCTTGTGCCTCGAACTCTGGTGGTGCCCCTAGTTTATTGACATGAGAAATTTATATGTAAAATTTGCTGGCGTCCGCAGGCTTAGGCGCCAGATGACTCCAGAGCCAAAGTCTAGTCTAGTCGTGACTCTAATGATTTGGGGCTTTGTTCGAGCGGAGTTGTAAATTCCAATGATCACCATCGTGCCTCGTCGAGCTTTACTACATACTACATAGTACTTAGCTGACTTACTCCTGCCCTACCAACATTTTGTACCAATCACCTACCATTTATTTTTATTTTTATTCCTTCCGCTGTTTTGTTTTACTGATATTTGAGTGAACAGTACCTCCCTCCTACAGCTACTTTTCAACGCCTCTTGCTGACTCGACTTGTGTCTATTTCATGCTCTTCTTCAATGATATGCTGTCCTCACTCGCATTACAGCTGCAATTCTATTGAGATTTATGAAAATTTAGTGGCGCGTGTGACGAAAAAGGAAATCCCTTCCGCCATTTGATTCTCGAAAACGACACTTCGCCTTCTTCCCACCATCGCCTATATGCCATGGTCAACCGACGAGTAAGCGACAGTCTAAAAGAATGTGCACTCACACTCTGGGATCATGGTTGAGACGTCGCTTAAAGATATCTGCGCTTCTCGGGCCAGCTGCTTTTGTTAGCGAAACATGTTTGAAGAACTCGGTACTGTTGCTAGGCCCAGGGCCTTCTCCACTTGTCGGCCGCACAAGAATAATCACGTGAGCGTTCATGACAGCAGTCGAAAACCTCTTTGCTCAAGAATCAGATTTGTTCCTCGATGGACTTTCCACCTGGCTTGCAGTTGAGCACAACAGCAACATCACCCCATCATCCTTATCTCGCAATTTCAAAGAAGTTGGCCTTTCTCGAAAAATAGTTCAGATTATTGTTGCGTGCGCATGCGACAATGACCGTCAAGGGAAGTTCAAATAGTCTTTGGAATGACTTCGTTGGCGATGGCTCAGAGTTTGTCGTCCTCCACGAAACTGGCAAGAACGAACGTACTTATGCATGCCATTATGGACGATCGCACTATGGACAACGTATACAGCTTCATGACGTTTTGTTCTATGAGAGCATTACTCGCTATGCGCCTTTATGACCATAGATGGCTCCAACTGATCAACTTCTATCTTGTCGTCTTCTTCTACTGGATTTTTGGTCGACTAGTCAGCCTCGGAGAGGTATCCTATCCTCTCATTATCATTGAAATACGACGCAGGTGAATCCGGGAACTTCAATGGTTCATTGCTGTGGTCCCTGATATTCGAGTTTGTAAGTACAGACTTGAGCTTAGGTCTGTTCAGATTGTTGGATTTTTCGAGCTGGTTTTATTTCATTTTGCCATAGAGATGTGTATATATGACACGTAGTGGAAACAATATGAAGGGCTGATAGTGTCTGAAACTTCGTACAAGTCCCAGGACAGGTTGTTTTACTGGTTTCCTTCTTTGTCCCGCGCGCCACCAAAAGTTCATAAATCTCATTAGAATTGCACACAGCTGTAAGTGTTCTTACAACTAACACATTGCGGTTTGCAATATGGAAGACAAGTTTGAATGTTGCGCGAAATGTGAAGATAATATTTGTGTAAAATGTGTTTCTACTTGGAAGACGAGTCGGTCGCTTCAGATCCTTCCATGATAACCGTAGAGAGCGGACGAGGCCAACCTAACCACTTTGTCAGATTTGACTTCCGGCGAGCGAGCTGAAAAACATTTATGGTTTATAATGATTAGCAAAATAATAGTCTAACAGGTCGTCGTGTTGTTAACTGATTGCCAATTTTCATCGCGAAGACAAGTTGTCCACTTCGCATAAGTATGACGTATCTCGTAGACCATGGCACCTCAGACACTGAGGGCAAATTTACTCAAGTAACTACAAGTTCCGATAGTTGCTTGCCTAAAGATATAGTTCGTTCAATCGATAGGCATCGATAATAATAATGAACTCACCACATGTCGTATAAAATCTGCTGAGCAGAGCCGTTGACATATGACCGCAATAGCGTCAAGACTGCAACGCATTTCAGAATATTCTTAACAGCCTTTCTTCGCCTTTCCCATACCCATTTCTCCGCGCCGACTGCCGTATAATGATCCCAATTCGGTTTACGAAGCCACCACCACAAAAACGACACAGACCAAGGAAACGGATGGAATATCTTGCCTGTACCGTTCGTACGCATCCAAGAGAAGCAGTGCACGTACACAGAGCAAGAGATCCGTTCTTGTAGCTTGGCATTATATGTATCTGTAGGTGCGGCTTTGACAGTGAAAGACGAGACAGAACCGGCAAGGACCGGTTCTATGAGCTGAAGGTTGTATGCAACCTTATGGCAAACTTGAGTAGAAGGATACCAAAATCAAGGTGTGCTACTTACTTGCAATTCTGCAATCAATATCGCTGATGTTCCTGCTCCAGTATTTGGTCCTGTGATTATTACCTCAGGCGACAGTTGATAACGATATGCTCCCCACTGAGCTCACCAATTACCAAGTAAAAGTTTGGTGTGTCTGGAATTGCAGTCCCGATGTATGCAGTAGGGCCACCATGCGCATCATAATACCCTTGGACAGTGGCTCCATTCAACCCTCGAACGTGTATTGAGTACCGCTCCTGTTTCTGCAGTTGGTATCCAATGCAATGATGGATCATGTATAGCAACTCACGCTGATGAATCCTGTCGCGTATACAATAACATCAAATGGTAATATTTCACCTAAACTGGTGTGAGGAAAGTGATGACATCATTGACGGCTCACACACCAGTTTTTGTGATGATGCCATTCTCCACTATCTCGGAGATTCCGTCAAAGTTCAGTGTCACATTAGAACGATAGAGACTTTTCAGGAAACCTCTGTCTGCGACTGCATACAATTAAATGAGCGATAGAATAACGAATCAGTTTGACTATTGCCAACGAACCAGACCGTTTGCAACCTGGAGCTGTGGAATATGTGAGCACAAACAAGACTCCTTGATCAGACACGTACGATGATCAGGTATCATATGAGAATGGTATCTATCCGGTGTATTATCGAGAATGTATTTGGACATCGCCTAAGTAGAAACGTTAGACTAAATACTCGATCGCGGGAGCCTTGCTCACGTTACGTTGTCTCTGGAGAGCCTTATCGTCTACGGGTAAGTGAAGGAAAGCAATGTGCTATAACAAATGTCAACGAGCTAAAATTCTGTGATGCAGGAAGCCTGACCCAAAACGTGACCCAAGCTCGGTGCAGTCGCATCACCAGAGGGATGTTGGCAAACATCCATTTTGCAGTATCCGAGTACGGAATATGTGGCTTAGATATTTTTGTTTAGTTGTTGAATCATTGGATATGGCATAAAGAATCTCACTTGGGTCATGAACCAGGTCGGGGTGCGAATGAAGTGTACTACTTTAACTGACGCATCTTCAGATATATATGGCACGAACTGTGCCCTTGTCATATGTATCACCACATGATGAACGCGTAGAAGTCGTATAACTCACCCGGAAGAGGAATTTCCAATCACTGCAACACGCTTATTCCGCAGATCTATTGAGCTTGGCCACCGCGCGGAGTGAAATGAAGTTCCCTGAAACTTTCGAACCCCAGGGATTTCGTATGGTATCTTTGGGGACTCCAGAATACCACGTGCAGATATTACAATGTGGGCCACACTCGTCGTCTTCTTGCCTGAAAAGACATCTTCCGCGATGATGGTGTACTGTTGTTTGGCATCATCCCACTCGGCAGATAAGACTTTTGTATTGAATGCGATGTGTGGATATAGATCGTATTTCTTGGAGAGCTTGATCCAGTAGGCTTGAATCTCCGGTTGAAGGCCATGCGACTTGTTCCAGTATGGGTAAAGGTCGGTTGATAAGCTATACCAATGGATATCGATATCCGACGAGCATCCCTGAAACAAGCTTTGAGGTGAGTAATGAGTTGCAGCTTAGTCGTTGACAATATGTACAGGATATATATTGGTCTATGCAAAAAATGTGAGGAGAACGAACGTTTGGTGTATGACAACAACGTAGTACTACGTACGTTCCACACTCCACCGACCTCACACCCTTTCTCATATATCTATTAAATTACTCAGAGAGCATACCACCCATTGCATGAATGCGCCCACTGTAAAATTGCGAAATTTAAGCTTGGTTTTGAGAGCAATAGCTTGGGTTAATCCGGCAACACTGCGTGCGGTGCAATATTCAACTGGTATAGAATCAAATCAATAACGATACTTACCCGGCGCCAATGATGGCGACTCTCCGCTGAGTCTCACTCATGTAAGAAATGATAAGTCTGCTGCAATCAAGAGCTTTCAGTACTCTCTCACCTAGTACCAGTTAGGCGAGGTCATATGCCCCTTATCGCCTTATCCTGATCATAATTGAGATATCTTGTGCCTCGAACTCTGGTGGTGTCCCTAGCCGCGGGCTTGCTTATTCATGCGAGAAAGTTATAGAACTGGCCGGCGTCGCCAGCGATGCTTAGATGACTCTGCAATGGGGCCAAAGTCTACATTGATCTTGTAATCTGCGCGTCGCAAAACCATTCATATCATGTGATATGAATATTTGGTTGACATCCTGATATAGCGCTGAATTTAGACTGAGCAATACAAAATGAAGTGTAGTCTAATGATTCGAGCGGAGTTATAAATTCCAAAGATCGAGCTTTACTAGTACTCCCGCCCTGGTGTATTTTTATTTTTATTTCTTCCGCTGCCTTGGACAGTACATTCCTATAGCTACTTCCCAACGCCTCGACTTCTTGTGCCTGTTCTTATAACTAATGGAGCCACCCGCGTTCTCTCGTACCGTCTTACCTGAGCCCTCCCACAATGCTTTGTACCTGATCTCCACCCTTCTCATGTCTCGACTGCCTTGTGCCGACAACGCCCACCACACTAATGTGAGTCCCCGGTGTTCCCGCTCCTGTCTCAGCTGTCATGACATTCATAATTTAAATTAGTTTATGCATGGAATAATTCAAATTCAACAATTTCTTCGTGCTAAGCAGGATATGATAGAACTATACTACTCCCCGTGACGAGCATGCACTGTGCATTTCGTTTCATTGCCATCGAGCAGTGTTTAAACCGTGCCCGAAGCTAACTGCCCCCCAGCAAAGTCACCATAATTCGTGTCTGCCATGGCTCCTTAAATGGCATCCCTCTTGTTCCATTAGGCCTTCATTATCGCTGGTTTTACTCCGTTTGGAAGGTGGGCACGACTTTCCACGGAATGACGAGCAGCATATGCCAGTGACAATCTTCCTTCTGGAGATAACCAGCAACTGCGTTCTTGTTGTCTGCCCTGGCGGTAGACGAGGAGTAGGTATTGTTATTCGAGCTTGGTGAAGGTCACAAATTACATACTGAAGAACCGCCGGGGCCAGTGGTACCTACGCACGTAAGTAATGTTTGATGATTACTCTTTGTTTGGTTAGCGTGTTACGTGAATATAATTGGGGGGAGAGGGGGGATCATGACTCATTATTGACTGATTGAATGGCCAATTCACCATCAATGGCATCATCAGATACGTGCTATGTATCTTCTCGCGCTTTTCTCGGTAGCTTGGATTTCATTTCGGAGGAGCATTAGGCCATGCCTTGATCCACGAGGTACTGGTTGCTCACCGTGCGTTAGCTTAACATCGGTCGAAAGAAAAGTCAGGTGGGATGTTGACAAGGTAATGCCTGCGGTATCATGCCTACGTAGTTATGTATGTAATAGATATCTGTGGATACCCTCCGAGAGGTTCCGGTGAGGAAAAGTTTGGACTAGTAGGTCGCGTAATAATCTTACGAGCCAGTTACAGCATGTTGCGCCCCATTGCCGCGGCATGCTCTTTTGCTTTCTGCGTAACTTTGCCGCAGCTGGTCTTGCGTTGGTCGCTCACCATCCTCGTCCATAAAATATCTGTCATATCTTCTTCAAATATTGGTCAGTATTGACCGGACTGCTATATCTGTATAATCTAATTTCGAGTCGTTGTCTTCTTATAGTCACGGTCATTGCCATCTCCACAGCATAGCGCTCAAGAATACTTCGCTCAACCTCAACTCGAGACAGACCCTCTTTCTCTGTTCATTCACCATCCTGGCATTTCCTGCACTTCCAGTCACAACTACTGACGAGCATCCCCTGTGGCTGTTCTAGATGTCCAACGAACAACAAACACAGACCGTCCGAATCACTAGTCAGTAACATCATTATCTGTACCGCCATGGTTTTTCATCTGCGCATGCACAGTCCTTGCCGCCAACTCCCTTGTGAAGCGAGAGGTTTTCAGTCTCCCAGACCCATTTGCTGTCGTCTCCGTTGATGCCGATCAAACATACACCACTAACCCCGTGAAAAAGAGTCTGAGCCCAGCTTGGAATCAGCACTTTGATATGTGATTTTTTTTGAGTTGTTTCGTTGCTATCAGTGTTAAATGTGTTTTATAGCACCGTTCGACCATCTTCCCATATCATAATCCAGGTATTCGACCAAAAGAGATTCAGAAAGCGAGATCAAGGTTTCTTAGGGCTTGTTGAGCTGACCGGCCAAGAGGCGATAGAGCACACGGCCAACAGTTACAGTACTTACAATCTCCACCTCCAACACTCTTAGCTGACATGACATACTTGTTCAGGGCTTATAACTCACGACCTTCGCCAATCGACTACTGGAACTTCATCCGTCTACGGGAAGATGCTTTTTTCGTTCTCACTTCCGCCATCCACGAATACTCCATCGGATGCCGGCCAAAGTAATCCATCACCTAGTGTATCACCAAACCGATCTCTGCTTTCCCGTCAGAGCACACCCATGCTTCGCCCCGAGTCCTCAACAAGGGTACCCACTCTTCCCCGCGTCCCATCTCTCGGTCACCTTATCAACCGCCGAGGTTCAACTTCCAACTCGGACTCCCGAACTTTGTCAGATAGCACAACAACACAAACCAGACCTCCTGTAGGTATTGCACGTGAGCCATCTCAATCTACCTCCGTGGGCGACGAAGACGAAGTTCCTCTCCCTCGAGGATGGGAACGTCGTCTTGACGAGCGAAGCGGTCGAGTCTATTACGTTGACCACAACAGAAGGGTGACCACATGGGCACAGCCCGCAGCCACACCTTCTGTATCTTCTGTTCGTGCTCCATCATTCTCAGTACCGCAGCCGCACGTTCAGAACCCCACCCGCAGCAGCGGTGGCTATGTAGATGTCCCCCTGCCAGCAGGATGGGAGGAGCGTCGGACGCCAGAAGGACGTCCCTACTTCGTTGACCATCATACACGCCAGACGACATGGATAGACCCACGTACGGTCCAGGCTCCCTCCGCTATATCTGCGTCCACGAGCGCGAATGCAAATATGGGTCCCCTTCCATCAGGTTGGGAGATGCGCCTCACCTCCAATAGCAGAGTGTACTTTGTTGATCACAATACCCGCACTACGACCTGGGATGATCCAAGATTACCCTCGAATCTGGATTCTAATGCCCCTCAGTACAAGCGCGATTACAGAAGAAAGGTGATATACTTCCGGAGTCAGCCTGCGATGAACCTGAAGGAGGGAAAATGCGAGTTAAAGCTGCGGAGAAGCCGAGTCTTGGATGACAGCTTCGCTACCGTCATGAGAATGAGCGGAAATGAGCTGAAGAAGAGGCTCGTGATCAAGTTCGAAGGAGAAGATGGCTTGGACTATGGAGGTGTCTCAAGGTATGAACTTCATTGGTTGAGGCGACCTTGTTCTAATACTGCGATAGGGAGTGGTTCTTTTTGGTGTCTCACGAGATCTTTGACCCATCCTATGGCTTGTTCCAATATTCTGCACACGACAACTACACCCTTCAGATGAACTGGATGTCGGGCATCAACCCCGAGCATCTTACGTACTTCAAATTTATCGGGCGATGTCTTGGGCTTGCCATATTCCACAGGCGGTTCCTCGATGCTTACTTTGTGCCAAGTTTCTACAAAATCATCCTCGGAAAGAAATCAACATTGACTGATCTTGAGGGCGTCGACGCCGACCTTTACCGTAGTTTAGTGTGGATGTTGTATGTTTCCACTCTTATCGCTGCTAAGTCGAGTCGCTCAACTATCTAACTCAGAGAAAATGACATCACCGATGTCTTGGACGAAACGTTCACTGCTACGGAAGACCGCTTTGGCGAGATTGTGGAAGTCGAGCTAAAACCTGGCGGAGCTAATATACCCGTTACCGAAGATAACAAGAAGGAGTACGTCGACGCGGTTGTCGAATACCGTACTAAGACAAGAGTCCGGGAACAATCACAAGCCTTCATGCAAGGCTTCCAGGAGATCATACCTCAAGACTTGATTGAACTGTTTGACGAGCGGGAATTGGAGCTTCTCATAGGAGGGATGTCCGAGATTGACACGTGGGTATCTGATCGTGCTCATCATTATCATGCTAACAATGCGTTGCAAGCGATGACTGGATACAATACACGGATTACCGCGGATATGAAAAGACAGATAAGGTCATCGAGTGGTTCTGGCAATGCATCCGTAGTTGGCCCCCGGAGCGCAAGTCGCGCTTACTCCAGTTTGCGACGGGTACTTCCAGGGTGCCTGTCAATGGCTTCAAGGATTTACAAGGTTCGGATGGGCCCCGAAGATTCACCATCGACAAGTCGGGTGATCCATCACAGCTCCCGAGAAGTCATACGTGTTTCAACAGGATTGAGTTACCTCCTTACGAGGATTACGAGAGTCTTGAGAAAAAATTGACGTATGCCATCGAGTGCGTTTGTTGTGTCTGATCGTGGAGACGCATGCTGATGTTTTTGGTTGTTCACAGAGAAACGGAAGGCTTTGGCGTAGAATGAGTTGTATTTCTTTCTTCTATTTTCTTCTCTTGTATATATAGATACCAAAATGTTGTAATTCTTTATGCTGCACGAATACTGAATCATCCTTATTTTCCGCGCCCTCGTACCGGTACCAGACTGACTTGCGGTATTGATGCAGACGACGATTGGGTGTGTAGATGGCTATCTGCCTAACGGAACCAGCAATGACTGGGTTCGCCCTGATCTGATCTCTTCAACGTTGCTTGGATCGACATTGCTTATTCCGTAGATGGGCCATTTCGTAGGGATCGATGTGGCATGTAAGAAGCACATACGCCTGAACCAGTGGTCTGGTCTCTCCGAAAGGAAGGGTATGTCCATCCACAAGGATTCAAATATGGTGTTTTCTCCGAAGCTCATGAAATCTGTCCTGACGAACATAGTGATTACATTTCGCCCTCTTGTATGGTGCAGCATCACACCAGATGTTTTGAAAGAACTGCAACCGTAAACCCAAAGCAGTATTCAGTCGTTGAATAAGCCCAACGTTCCGCAGTACCTAGTCTCGTTCTGTTTGGTGTGGATTTAAATATATATCGAAGTTATAACCCACCAATCCGAAAAAGCCATTTGCCAGCTGTGAAAAGCCATGACCAGTCGTGAATGCATGGGAATCGGGATACATCAATAAAGAAAGTAGGTACGGGAAGAGAACTTCACTTTGGCTGAACATCTCTTCCTATCCGCACTTTCTCTACCACCGATTGACTGGCGCGTGTCACAGATATTGATGACGTGTTCCAGCATGCCATATGGACCTGGGATGTTCAACACTGGAAACTCGTACCGAGCCGTTGATCCCAGAACTGTATTCCGCAACGTGTCTGCATTTCCAAGGGCTCGAGCGTATGATCTTTGACAGTGCGTATAAGTATATATACAAAGCTGTGATGCAATGGAGAAAATCTGTGCCATCTCAAAAGAGCGTCGATAACAGCTAGGGATCATGAGGAACGATATGACACCTGTTGATGAGCATTATTGAGTATCGGGAAAGCGACCAAAGATATCGTACCCGAGCATGCCACGCCCGCCCCAGCCCTTACGCGGGATGAGTTTCAATGACATGGTTTCCTCAGACCTTGATATGATGACCTGCAGCTCGCGCTAAAGGATGTCAACAGACGGGCGGTGCGGGAAAAGTAGCCTGAACCAACATTTTCATTGACGGATACGAGATCGGCCAGTGGTTGCAAAGAATTTGCAGTAAATGATGATCGTGCGAGAGACCCAAACTTCAATATCAGATCTTCTCGTCGAAGTCCCTGCAAGTAAAACTCTGTCGATATCATCCTTGAAGCGAGCTTCATACCGACGTACCGCTTCCGCTGCGGGGCTACTCGGGGCCACGCCATCTACTCTTGCAAAAGCAAGCAGCGACTCTGCGCTATCCGTTGAACTTGTGCGCTGCACGACCTCCCCAGATGCGGTGGGTGATGATCCAACTGTCGACGGATCATATACCGCTTGAAGAGCAGTCTCGATCTCACTCATGACAGCCTTGTAATCATTCCGCAGCTCGTTGATGCGTTTACGGGCGTGCCGTATGGCATACAAGTCGACATCTGCCCGAGGAAACCCTTCCCGATCAACCAGGGGTGTGGTCATATCGATGTTATTGGTTTTAAGGATAGAGAACTGCGCATCGAGTTCGGCCTCGATGTTCTCTTTTTGAGACATGAGAGCACGAGCGTGCTCTCTTGGGTTGGTTGGGGACGGCAGCATGAATCCCATTCTCGTATATCTGCTTGGAAGATGGGTTGGAGAAAGGTCTAACGTCATCATGTGATTCAGGCACGTTTACGTAACCTGCGTCCAAGCCTATTCAGCTTTTCCGAACATGATGTATACGCATACATGCACTTTCGAACAAAGTGTTATTCCTCGACATATCTATCCAATCCTGGCTGTACACTTTATAAACAGGACAGAAGATCCAATTGCCGTCATAGCACTGAAGGTAGCCCAGGCTATCAAAAACTCAAAATGCTACTGAGATTACGACAAGAGCAGTAACGGCGTTACATGACTCCGTGCAAGACGAGAGTCAGTCCATCTGAGTCGACATCGGAGTCATTCTCAGATCTCGGAAATCCACGCGGATAATCTGATCTTACACCTACTAACCAAGATGGCAATTCTAAGATCCGGGCCATGTATCGTGACATGACTCTAAGCGCACTGGAAGAGGGACCAAAAAGTGTTGCTTCCCTCTCCTGCTATTACAGACCGGGCGTCCTTGGCGGAGCAGAGCGTCGATATATGAATATCAAAGCGCAGCTTGGGTTCCTACTCGATTTATGCCATCTTCCTAGGCAAGGAATGATTACATCGCTACATTGCAGTGAGTCGCTACTACTTACGTCCACGAATGAACTAGACGTCTGATGTATTTTGGTGGTGTCAATCGTAGCGGATCGATCTCCCCTTAACCTTCCCGCCACAATCACGAACCTTCTGGCTGTACGTTTCATACTTACTCCGTATGCTCCCCGCATCACTGAAATTCGCTTAACCTGATAGGCGGCCTATGGGGCTATGACTTTATTTATATTACCTTTTTAACCAGTTTTATTTTGCTGCGACATACCAGTGCATTTGTTTATCGAGTGCGCGATGATATCGCTCTTTGACTATACTTATTCTCTCGTTTGCAAGGTCATTCCTTCCACCACAGAAGTCGGCAGTCACAACGTCACAATAAGTCACAGCATGTCACGTAGGCCGGTTTTAGACAAAAGTATAAATTCGATTAGTATTTGACGTAAGCGAGCGAGTATTTACTATTTACTAGATGTCGAGGTTAACCATTAGTAAATTTCAAGGGGGTGAAAGTATTCAGACCATGTATGTATGGATGAGATTCGACCGTCTACTACCGGCCTCAGTGCAGTATTATATAAAACACCGGCAGATTTTCGTTTCAACCGACGTTCAAGCTCGCAAATATAATAAGTTTTGTATCAGAGAGAGGATTATGTCTATGTTAATAATTTAAGTCATGAAAGTGGGGTACCGATTGCAGTCGATTCATCAACTGAAAGCTAAGCTTAAGCAATTCGGTTCTCTGTCCGTTCTTTTTTTTTAATTCAGGTTTCTTGTTGTCCGTAATTGCAGCTGTCACAGCCTTACAATTACTCCTAAGTACTGCTACATTCCTAACTTTAATAATACAGTTCTTCCTATTCAGCTTCAAGTGAACGAGGTACGTGTCAGCAGACCTCAATCACCACTCACCAAGTATGATTTCTAGACGTTTATAGGCATAGCTTGTTACTCGCTACGTCTTTGCGCCCCAGTGAACTCTGCACCTACACAATCGCCTGCTTCTAGTACCAGCTTATTAACACTACTTCGATTCCTGACAAGTCCCGGTCTAGAAAGGGGTTCACGTTTCCGTCGAAGTTCATTTGTCTGCGCAGTGCGGAACTTGGCTTTGAGATTATGGCTGTGGGCGATAACCCCCAGTCAAAACCCAACATGATGGGAACGGGCGCCAGCGGACGACATCTGAAAAATTCTTCTTGACTAGGCAATTTCCCGAGCTAAACAGAATCCACTCAAGTGCGTCCCATATATTACATGATGGGGCAGGGTTTTCCGTGATGATATCGGATTTTTATCGTAATTTACATATCTCACCCGATTCAATCATATTTACTATAGTCAAGCACATGGGATGTACTGTGACAACAGCGGACAGGATCTGATTTTCACCGTAGTTTACATATTTCACCCGATTCAAGCATATTTATGAGAGTCAAGCAAATGCAATGTATTGTGACGACATCAGACAGGATTGGATGACATGGGATGTTACAGTGCAGTCGCAAATAGCAAACCGCAGGGTGGGGGCACAAAAGCAGGGTGAAAACATGCAGGCAGGACAGCAATAGGCAATGAAAAAGACATACAATGCAGGGGAAAACATACTAGTATAGTGCGCCGTTGCAGACGGCACAATCAGAACCCTTTGTCCACGTCCCTGCGCTCTGCAACCGCTCTGCGTCGGCCTTGTACTCATCTTGCTGTGCGGGCGTGAGTGCCGCCCAATACATGCGGAATTCTTCGGTTGTTCCACTCGTCTCGTTCACCTGCTTCAGCCAACGCCATGCGCATAAGTTTCTGCATGACAAAGGTTAGTGCAAAACATTAAGAGACAGGCATACTAATACTTACCGAGCGTTCTTCGCGGCACCTGGTCGCATCTTCTTCTTTCCATCCGCTTTTGCAGCTAACTTGTTGTTAGATGCACTTGGTCCATCGTCGTTTGTCTTCTTGATTGGGCTAAGTGCTGGGGCAGGGACTGTCTTGGCGATTCCGTTAGGTCCGAAAATATCAGCCCTTTCATAGCATTGGAGTTAGTAGCAAGGACGAGCATGCAGTATGAGGTACTTACAGTGGATCCTGCAATATAATCTCATTCTCTTTGTCGGCACATTCAAGTTGTATGTTCTGAGATGTTCCTGGTGTGTGACAAGTCGGCAAGGTCTTATTTTCAGAAGTAGACACGGTCGGACGTAAAGGCGATCTGGGAAGATATAAGCCTTGTGGAGTGGGCTGCGGTAAGTGGACTCCAAATGGTGGGGCAGATGCATCGCGTGGGTAGGTTGGCGTGATGCGAGTACTTTCGAGGGCAAGACAATCATCAATGGGCGAAGGAACACAGATGTTGGCGCTAGTGCCAGGCTCAGAATCTTGATCTGGATGCAGGGGCATAGCATCAGTCGAGAGTAAAGGTCGTGATATAGTACCAGGGTCGACTAGCAGTATTGATATTAGCAAGATAATGAAAGAAAGAACAATACATGCCTTTTTGTTCAATGGGAAGCAGGGGAGACAGTGCTGAGTCAACTAGTGGTAATGTGAGCATCGGAATTATGAGAAAAAAAATGCATACATTTAGGTTTCTTCAAACGGTCTTGTTGGACCAGGGTTTTGCTGTCGTCAGACAGGCGCCGCTTGCCATTTCCTTTAGCCCGGGCTTCAGTGCGTTTCAATTCCAACACCTCAAGTTCATCCAAGTCGTCGATATGCTCTTCCTTGGCTGAGAGCTTCCCTGGTACGTCCTTCCAGTTTCTGTCAGTCCCAAGATTGTTCTTCCGCCAGGATGAGTAATCAGTGATGCAAAGCAGCTCGAGTTTCCAGCCGCAGTGGTCGAATAGGAATAGCGGGAACTGTTTCACCATGATATCGAATATGAGCTTCTTGCCAGTAGCACAGATCCTTGACCAGGTGGGTGGAGCCAATTTCTGAACAACCAATTCAGCCCAGGCTGCGCGCAGAACCTTACGAATTGCTTTGAGTTGCTCGATTGTGACAGGTCTACCATCCTCGAGCTCTAGCCAAGGGGCTTTACCCCGAGTCCCAGTCCCAGACTCAGCATTCTCGATGTATTTGTCATAATCTGCTCGACTCCAGAAACAGATTTTTGGGTGAGAGTCTTTCGAAGGACGGGCTTTGTTGTGTCCTGTTAATGTGTCGTCTGCGAGACTGAAACTCAGTGGGTCAGTGGAATCCGGAAGTCGCAGTACACTGATAAGTTCAGTAAAAGATGCCCTAGAACAAATAAGACACGGCTGTGATCTAAGTATCATCATGATAGGTGAACAAGACTGACTTGATAGTGTCGCGTTCGGTAATAGTCTTGCTTAACTCAAGTTGAGTCTCTGTGAGCTGTGCTTGGTATATAGAGAGCTGTTCTTGAAGGGCATGCACCTGCCGTGCTGTAATGAAATTTGGTGTGGCCTGCTGCATATATGCGCCCTAGAACATAATCTGGGAGCTGACAGTATCAAAAAATTAAGCAACTCACACCAGAGAATCCAGAAGGAGTAGAGCCTGCAAATGTGTGCGGATCATCGAATGAATCCGGTGAAGCTTGAGCTAGTGATGAAGATAGGGGCATGGGAGCCTGTGGTCTGAATCTACTCGAAGATTGTTCATTTGCACGAAGAGAAGGGATCGTGAAATCATGTGAGTATCGAGCAGTGGATCCACAAGAAAAATCCATGTTGCTGGTGGACTGTGAAGAACACTACAGTTAATCAAGTAACTTGTAAAATGTATGAGCTTACCCTTGCATTGGGACAATGCCAACGAAAACGATATGATGCGCAACGAGAACGACACAGAACGATACGATAGACGACGACGACGACAGGAGTGATAACGATACCGTCCAGGTGCACGACAAAAACGATGTGATGCACGACGAAAACCACACGTGCAACGCATCTTCCTTGGAAATCTCAGATCTTATCATTTTTACTATTATGTAATTATAGAAATATCATATTTCCCCCGACCCCGTCATGTTGGATCTTTACTGGGGATAACCCTTGATCGAACTATCGAACACGATCCTCTGCCGCCCTATCCCCTGCAAATCTTGCATATGAAATTGCTAGTGCCATGTTGAGATCGATCATTGTCACAACTACAGCCAACGGATCATAATGGTCATCGGTCATCGAGTATGTAGGTATATCTTTTGCTTCTAGTATATCAAATTGATGCCGGACGGGAGTCCGCTCGGGCTGTCTGAGTTTTGAGACCGTAAGCCTAGTTCCGCTAGTGCAAATTACTTCCTGGGGACTCCATCTCCATCCGGGGTTCAATACAACTTGAAGTACTATTCGATGATCCGTTGAATCGCCTCCGTTCTAACTCCTCGAATCAATTGTCCTTGGCAGACTTATTAGTATAACATATCCCCAAGCTGTAAGCCATAGTACGTGGCAGAAGGTCCGAGGGCTTGGCGCCGAAGACGATGAGGTGGTTGTTGGTTGCAAGTACTATTAGTAGTAACGTTCACATAGCATACATAATCATGGGAACAACCACAGTCTTCCTTCATCGAAGAAATATGCTATGCTGCAGGTATTGGGGTACCAGGTCTAGGGGTAGTAGATCGGCTGTCGAATATAACAATCAAGTACTAGTACGACGGGGTAAGACTAATAGGTAATACGAAGAATGCGGGGTATATTAGCTCTACCGTAACTACTCATCGGCTAAGTAATTGTTAGTAATAGCATGGGACAAGGATCTTGCTTGCACTGACCTGACTGCGGAAAATAACTTGAAGGCGTATCACAAGCTGGGTCTGTCTCATTCCAGAAGCTATGACTGAAAGACTCGATCCCATAGGATGAGTATGAAAATAACTATTTTCCTTTGATGGAAACTTTTCATATCGTAACCCTACTACTAGACCTCGGTCACATCGCCGCTTTCCGCACCCACGTACATTCAATCCACAGCCGGGTCGCACTGGCATCTCGTTATTCGGCCTCGGTTAGTGACACAGCTTGGCACAGTTAGAGCTTCAAGTTCTCAGAGATGTAACGAGCTCTGACGTTACTACCTCGGTCTATGGACATGGCGTGATCTCTGGAATTCAATACAATACTGCACCATCCATATTACGTTTAGTACCATAATGGTATATTTGGGACTGAAAATTTATTCAAGTTTGACATGACATTGCCATTTTCAATATAAGTAGACGTCGTAGACCACTTCTTACTAGACCCTCTCAGTGCGCGTACCACGGTTGACTTGGCGCTCTGGCAACCAAATCTGTGTTCTTAGCGTGGAAGCAACCCCGTTACATCCATCCGAGTCATACTACTTAAAACCGTACCACGTCTCGGCTGCCTCCCGTATCTGTCGCATTTTCAACCTCTTCTCCCGAATACCCGTTCCTCACCATGTTGTCCCAAAATTTCATGCTAGAGAAAGACCCTCTGTCTCTCGAGCGAATCCGTCAAATCTTGGTCCGCCTAGAAGACACTATCATCTTTGACCTGATAGAGCGAGCGCAGTTCGCTCACAACCCCCGAATCTACATCCGGGGCTCCTTCCAAGAGCTGAGGGACCTAGAATTCGACGGAAGCTGGCTCGAGTGGTTTTTGAAAGAGATCGAAACCTTCCATGGTTCGTACCTTGACCAATGCTAAACATAGGTTGT
Organism: Suillus spraguei; assembly: GCA_016800925.1. Taxonomy (NCBI): domain Eukaryota; kingdom Fungi; phylum Basidiomycota; class Agaricomycetes; order Boletales; family Suillaceae; genus Suillus; species Suillus spraguei. Next base: position 20,642 of record JABCPU010000260.1, read on the forward strand.
GTGCTAACTCCCATCACGCAGCTAAAGCTCGTAGATATACAAGGTATAGCACTCTTACAATCAGATTTGCTTCACGTTTTAACGTCATGATAGTCCCGATGAATACCCTTTCACGTCCAACCTTCCTGTCCCAGTGCTTTTACCCCTGGCTTTCCCAAAAATACTACACCCAAACACTATCAACGCAAATCCATCAATCCTCTCTTTTTACACTCGTTCTATCGTTCCGCGGATAACAAGACGGGCAACTCTCGCGCTAGCTGCGATCAAACGGTCAAATGGGATTATTGGAGATGAAGAATACGAGGACGATGGCAATTACGGCAGCGCAGCTACCATTGACGTTGAAGTTCTACAGGCGATTAGTAAACGCGTGCACTACGGTCGGTCACTTTCATCGACTCCGATATCCTTCTAATACGTCTAAATGCAGGGAAATTTGTTTCTGAATCAAAATTCCTTGAGAACCCCGCTGCCTTCATCCCCCATATTCTGACGCCCAATCCAGTCGCGCTCGAGGCCTTGGTTACGAAACCCGAGGTCGAGCGTAAACTACTTCAACGTTTACGCAAGAAAGCTGCTATATACGCCCAGGAATTTAGTGCTGATGGTGACGCCATCGTCAACTCTCATTTGAATGGAAGTGCGAAAATTGATGTTGATGGTGTGGTGGAGTTGTACGAGAGTTATATCATCCCTCTGACAAAAGAGGTCGAGGTATGCGTTTACTCCTTGTCATCCAAGTGCATCCTTAACTTTGTGTATTTTGCTAGGTCGATTATCTGTTGCACAGACTGGATGGCTTGTCGCAGGAAGAGATCGATACTCTCGCTGCACAGTAATGGACCATGTGATCGACTTTTGAACTCTATTTGTGACGCTGCATAACTTGTTTCCATACCTCCATGTTCTACCATACATAATCACAATAGTTCCATTGGTTTTGTATATCTAGGGTTTTTTTCACGTATGTTATTTATCTTGCGGTGTTCCAGCACCTTTTGCATTCAATGGACTTGTCTGGACGTAGTTTTCTGGTAGATCTTCACTGGAGATTATGAGGTGAAGATTCAGAGTTACTTTGGGAAGCGAAACTTGTTCATCCGTGCATGCCGCAGGAGAAAGTCAGGCTATGAGTACTAAGCCGGTACTACGGGGAGATCTTGGTACGCCGGCCTTGGTGACGGGCGTATGAAGACAACCACCACATTGCTACCTGACTAATATGCCATGACGCTGGGTGTCCGAATCTCGACGGATCACTAGGCTCAATTCCTGATGCCATCTGCTCTGCTATTTACTATCTTTTCGTATTCGAGCGTCTGATCTGCACGATCCACATGATTGATTAGCCATAAGTTCCGCTTACACAGCACAAGGACGGTCCGAAAGCCTAGGGGGTTCTGTCAGTCGCACGGACATGGTCGCAGCATTCTTCGAATCCGCTGAGAAATTTCATTAAACGTAGGCCATGCCGCAGAATGGGAAGCTATCAAACTGAGCCGGCACGGATGTTCTGGACTTGTAATATTCACTGTAATTTCGGGGCGTCCCGAAATGCAATGGTCATCGGCATGAGGACAAGGCACCCAAATTGGCGTCACTGGAGCAGAGTGCGAGATCTCGTGACCTGATGTAGAACAATTGTTTGAACGCAGGCAGCTCAGCCGGCACAATGTTCTGGATCTATATTTACTGCAATTTCGGGACGTCCCGAAATGCAATAATGGCCAGAGGACAAAGGCACTGTGCACTAAACTCGTTCTACATTAGTGCGGCAGTGAGACATATTTCTCCTTTCACAACAGAGCGTGGTCATGACACACGTATAACGAGCATCGAGGACAAGGGCACCCATGTTGGGTCACTGGAGCAAGGCGCGCGATTGCGTTGACACTCGTGACCTATGTAGAACAATTGTGTCTGATATCAGCTGTTCCACTAATAGTACTGATGGACAGATAAGGAGGCGTAAAAACGTTGCACGACTCTTTTGAATCCAAAAAATAGTGGGAGCTGCGTGATCGTGACTTGTCTGACGACGAGATGTGCAGGCAACGCTTATTAAGCGCATGCCTACACTTGGCGTCGACCCCAGCGCATGCTCGTCGTGGTCGGCGACGTGCGGAGATCTGTGGGCAGCGAGGGACACGGCGGGGAGGGAGATGAGGGCGGGAGTACCAAGAATAGACAGCCGAGCTATCATCGAGCCCACCGCGTGACACGGTGTGTACGCTGTCCTGCAGGACAAAACCGGGATTCTGCAAAAAAAAAATTGTGCATCATGACTCATGATGGATGAGCTCGTGGGCACCGTACGCCGTACTCGAACAAATTTTTTCGGGCATTCGGTGTCGGCATTGACGTGAACCAGCGCACGAAGACTCATCAAACATATTTTTGAGGTGGAAAAAATTGCGCAGAGGTGCAGGGTGGCATCTCACTATATCGAAAACGGCGCGAGAACAAGCGATCTCCTCCCGAACTTTACGGCAGGATCGGGGATGTCACAGCCACGACTGTGCGGCCGTCACCTCAATCTAAACGTTCCTTATGTGAGATGGGTTAATGACATTGTCCAAAAATGGTATGTAAGATGATCCTGGCGCAGTGGCAGGAGTCTTGGCTTGAAGTCGGTGCGCTTTTCGACAAGTCCTGCGCTGTGTCAAGTCCCAAAGTCTGTTAGATATAGCCGCAGCCTCTCGCCATCATGATAAGGTTTGGCCTTGGGGTTACAGTCCGGTCCAACGTGCGTGTTTTGCATGTATTATCACATGGTACTTACTAGTGGACATTGGGTCCTGTGGTAAGTTGTTTGCGGAGGCGCCGAAGGGTTGGAGAAAGGTCTATTTGTCACCTCGGATACTGCCGTTGCGCCAGCGCATTGGCACTTTTGCTTTGATACTTGCTTTGGAGTACTACTCCCGCAAATCCCGGTTTGATCGTCATGACAGAATTCAATTATTCAAGTCCAGTTTGCTCCTCTTCACTACCTTCGTAATGTTCTTTGTTGATGTATTGCGTTACGTCTCTCCCACAATCGAAATTCTAGTTATATTGTTGTTGCATACGAGCTCAGGTTGTCCCGCTGTATCATGATGCATACATGACACGATCTCACGGGGCTCTCTTCGAAGCTATTTTCGCCCGTGCTTCTATCTTTCACTTAGTTTGAGCCTCAAAAGCCTTTGTGCCAGATTACAGTCAATTTCAATTTGAGGGGTTCAAAAGTAGTGTATTTCAAAGCGTACGAAATGAATCCAAAAGTACGGGGGACGCAAGCCCAATGTGATGTTCCCAGCTGTGAGAGGGAATGCAAAAAAAAAAATCCAGGCAATAATATATCTACAACATACAACTAGTCCAGAGGAAGTCATCAAGGACCAGTAAGTACAACAGAGAACCCAATGGAACTCATAAATAGGAATAAATCGACGGGATTATAAGCCAAGATCTAGGGAACACAGTGAGTCACAAAGACCGTAATTCACAAATAGGTGGACGCCGTACCTTCCAACAGACGTTTCGCTTCCTCGGGGCCAATGTTCCTGGTTGCACGCCTAGCCAACAGTTTCTCCGTTCGGTATTTCTCGTACAGAACTTCGCGAGTATGTACCTTGAGAACCTGAGTGTTTCGTAGTTTCATCACTATATACAATATATCAACGGATTATTCACCTTCAAATGAGTCAACAGAATCGCTGTTCGGAAGGCGGCAAAGTCACAGTGGTCAGGGTTTAGTACGTCAATAGTCCCCCATCTGAACTTTCTAGTGAACACGCCCCTGAGATCCTCTGGGGGACCTTGAAGAAAGACAGATTTGCGGACTACGGTGGGACTATCCGGGGAAATGGGCGTTTCTGCCTCAGGAGAAGAGGGCCCTGTCGCATCTCCCCGAGCGGAAAAGCTAGATTCAGGGCGAACCGGCTGTAGCCGTCTAATCCGCGGGGCACTTGCCTGTTCCGGAGCGATAAGCGCAAAGGGGAGTAACGCTGAGAGATCTGTTTTGGAGACAACATGAGCTGAGAAACGAATATTCGCTACGCTATCTTCTTCGGCGTCATCGGGATAACAGGGCTCTCTTTCATCCTGAACTACGGCGGACAGGTCACGACGAGAGCGGGAACGAGAACGGGAAGGCCGCGTCCCTTTCAGTGTGATTACTGGACGTGAGGGGCGTCCCTTATTTTCATTATCATTTGCAACGTAAGAGCTCCCATTTTGGTGGCTGTCGCCGTTCCCACGATGACCATTTACTTCTCGTGGCAACGTCGTGGCGGCTTTATCGTCCGAGAGTGATTTGGGTGTGGGCGAGTCCGTCAGTTTGGGTGTGGAGAACACCCCAAAATCTAGTCCAGCTGACTTTAGGTCCCTGTGGACAGCTGCTTTCACCAATGACAACGTGTCATCCGTAAGTGAGTCCGCATGTGCAATAACAGGAAGCACGTTCACCCGTGCCGAAAGACGACGGATCACGCGAAGCTCAGCGGGGGACATTGCGAAGTCCCTGGAATATTCTTGATGGGGAATGGCTTCTGGGGTATCTCCGACGGTGGTACGAGAAGCCGTGGTATTTGACCGGGCTCTGCCCGACATGGGGGACTGAACGGGAGGTGACGGTGACAATATAGACGATGGATCAACCATAAAGATACACCTAAGTCCAGAATTTTGAATCAATGGCTGTTAACATGACAAATTTCCTACAAGTGAACATGTTGATCCCCTTTAGTTTGACGGACGACTTTAGATTCCTATATATCCATTCAGTAACGACTCTAAAAGAACAAGGTCGCGTGATATACCTCACTCATTGTATCTGCATATTGCGCGTCAAGATACTTGATCATCTCACTGACCTGACGTTCGACCTGCAACTCGTGCCCGCCGCTGAAATCCAATCCGGGGGTGTCAATGACAGTCAGAAGCACTCGGTCATACCGCGACTCGCAAATCTCAACACACGCCGTGTTAATTTGCTGTGTATGCTTCAGAGAACCATTTAAAAACCGGTCCAAGCCCACGCGCTGGTCTTCCGTCGCATTTGGTGACAAGTCTGCAGTTTCGAGAAGTAAACGCAACAACGAAGTTTTCCCCGTGCCTCTCGCTCCTACAACCTGATTGACGCGTCGTAGTTCAATCAGTTTTGGGATATCAATGTGGTGACATACCATGAGGTTGAACGCAGGTGAAGCACGGTTTTTACGGTGGGATCGCCGTGATGATAATGCAGGAACGGTGCAAGATTTCCTATTACCGAACGCAGACGGGGGGTGAGACATATACATGGACGAAATCTTGCTGCCATTATCCGGCGGTTGTCCTGCAATTAACCGAAATGGTTTGTGGAATGGAATGGGGGCACGATCGGAGGAGGATATAGAGCTTTTGACCGCACCTTGCTTGGGATAATGTTCTAGCTCTGGACGGGGACTTTCGTGTATTACCGTGACATCTACCAAGTTTTCCGGCCATGGAATGCCTTGAGAATGCAGTTCAGGCAAAGAGGGAGAGGTTTTTAGTGGTGACCCCGTGGAGTGTAGAGTTTGGGGTTTTCTGCGAAAAGAAAACATGATAAGATACAAGAATAGTGAGAGTGTGACAGTGTAGGACGGGTATGGACACTGGTAGGATAAAGAACGTGCGGGATATAGGAATGTTAGTTTACAGCCAAAGAGACAGGTTTACAGGCAACGGTGCTGCCGCTTCAGTGGTAATTTTAGTATCAAGGAGAAGTCAAATCCATATTTCGACAGAATCACAAGCTCATGGCAACCCAACGGTGGTTGATAGGTCATCCGGATTCCCACCAATGGCAATAGTACTACGACTTTCAACGTTTGTACAAACTTTAGCTTGATTCCCCAACTTGAATTGACATACATACAATGGTCGACGATAGCAATACCGAAGAGAAAACATTGACGCCCGAAACGATAATAGCAAAAGAGAAAAATACAGCGCAATCGTGGTCCATGCACCAAACAAGACAAGAACACCTGGAGATAACCCAAAAAACATAACGTTCAACGACAGTTTCCAAGCTTTCCAAGGGACAGTGCATATGCGAGTTAATTCTACAGTTTACACCTGATTTGGCCAGGGAGCAGGGGAGATGATGAAGGGTGATCAATGGTGCTCAGGGTATAACATCCCCGGTGGTTTCGTCTACCCTCATTCTCTTTTGAATATGTGAAGGTTCCATGTCATCCATCTTTCTCTTCAGATCAACATCCATGGGCTCTCCTTGATTTTCCTCAGAGGATTTCCCAGCAGAATAACGAGAGTCGCCGACAACGGTCGACGAAGGAGGGGAATGGGATGGAGGTGACTGCACGGAGGGAAGATGTATTTGGGGGGCATTTGCCTTGGAGGTCGAGGCACGTCGAGTACCCTTTTTGTTCACGCCGTTCGTGCTGGAATCGTGGTTGTAGTTACATGGGAGGGATCTTCGCGCACAGCTGGAGCAGGCTGGATGCGCTCCGTCGCACTTCGTCTTCCTCGCTAGATGGGATGGTTGAATGAGTCTAGCACAACATAATGCTTAAAAAACCAACCTCTGCAGAAGTTGCATGCCACTACTTTTGGACCGGTGCTGGCAGCGGGACGATTGCTTCTCCCAGGAACAGTGGACGCACGTTTTCGCTGAGCAGCCTGTTGCTCTGAGGCTGGTCTAATAGGCGGGAGCGGGGGGGCACTCATCGCAGCCGCAGGAGAGTTCTCGGGTAGCGACAGAGTCGCAATATGGGGTAACTCGTTGTCCTTGAACAACGTCCGTCCGTCGGAGACTCCTGAACTTCCTGTAGCTACGCCAGACTTAGGTCTAGGAGGCATATTGTGAAGACCTTCGCGGGGTTCTGATGGGCCAACGATGGCAGGAAAGCCATCCAGTATGGGCCGCTTATCGACAACGTTGGAGCTCCTGCGAGATAGTGGCTGGGAAACAATCTCGGGGGATACCGAGGGATCGTTGTCTTCGGCGGATCGGTCTTCGCCACTCATCTCAGAGTCACTATCCTCTTTAGGTGGACGGTGAGGATTGCGCCGTTTGCTAGTCTGTGGCATATAATCGCAAACGTGGGACCGCTTGACACATTGGCTACAAGCAGGGCGTCCCCCATCGCATTTGAGTTTACGGGCTAGAGAGCGTCCTGAGTATTGAATCCGCAAGGGAGGGCGGAGTCTACATACATCGACAGAAGTTGCATGCCACTGTGATCTTCTTAGTCCTCTGCTTGGAGGACCCTGTTGTTCAGGGTTAGCACAAATTTATCTGAGTGAGGACCCGACACTGGACTTACTCCCAGACGCTGTCTTGCCTTGAAGTTGTGAAGAAGCATCTGTCATCGGACGGGAAAGCGGTAGCCCGCGCAAATCCCCCCCAGGAGGAATGTCGCGGGCCATAGGAAGAGGGGGATGTCGGACAGAGCCATGACCTGGCTGAGTTTCAATAGTCAAAACAGGGCGAGGAGCATGCGCTAGAGGTACAGAAGTACGCGGGACCGCTTGCTGTAGGGCATGGGGGTGAAGCTGGTGGTTACCAGAATGGTGCTGGATCAAGTATTCGTTTCTAAACTTTTCGAAAAGATATTCTCGAGTGTATTTCTGCAGCGTCTAGGGCGAGGGTCAGTTTTCATGGTGACATCAAAAGTCAGGCAATTGGAGCACCTACCTCCATGTGATGAAATATAGCAGTGCGGAGCGGCACAAAGTCACTATGAACAGGATCTAGAACATCCATAGATCCCCACCGATAGCTTCTGATGAATTTGCCACGCGTCAGTTTAGAAGCGGTGTGACGAAGAATCACAGGAGTGTATTGCTGTACGAGTTCATGACGTGATAGGGGCACTCTCGCTACGCCATCACTATGCGAGTAGATATCGGGCGAGATAAGAGCATATGGGAGTTTAAGAGGCGCCATTGCTGGAGAATTCGGAGGCGAAGGATGTCCATGCGGAGAAGTCTTATTCGCATGGCCGTTGTAACCATTCACCATTTCACTTTTTACAGGGTGCGCAGATTCGGCCGCGTCTTTACGGTGCGGGTACTGCGCATGGGAGTCCATATCGAAGATTCCGAAGCCAATGCCGGCTTCCGCAAGATCTCGGCGGACAGCCATTTTGACGGCTGCAAGGCGGTCGTTGGTAAGCGTGTCTGCGCGAGCTATTACAGGTAGCACATTGACTCTGGCAGAAAGCCGCCTGATGGTGTTAATTTCGCTAAGAGGAAGGGAAGGGCGGCATAGGAGTGGATTGTTGGTGACAGGGGGCTCGAGGATAACGGGCTCCGGCTCGGTGACGGAGAAGCTACTGCCCCGAGTACGAGTGACTAGAGGAGCAGGAGGACCTGGTACAGAAGGTGGAACAATTACGTCGGGATCCAAGAAGTATATACACCTGGTCCGTGGGTCAGTTCACAGTGACGCGGCGACTAAGCGCCCATGTCAGCAACGCACAAATGGATGTTGTTGTCACCAGCTGGGGATCTCCACTCCTGAACCGAAAGGACTGAGGTTGAATATGATGTAGGAAAGGAGTCTGCAAACTTACATCCTCGATGCCATCGGCGAATCTGGATTCGACATGCCTGAGTATCTCATGAATAGCCCGCTCGGTGGAAGCTTCATCCTCGAACGTCAAAGAGGGTGTATCCACGAGCGTGAGAGTAAGGACCTGAGGTGTGCTATTTTGGTCAATATCATGTTCGATATTGATGGATGCGGTGCGTATGTGGGATGTATGACCACTGCAACCCTGTACGAACTTTGCGACGGAGGCGAGCTGGTCCTTGGTGGCTGTTGAGGAGATTTCACTGGTGTCCAAGAGAAGACGGAGAAATGAAGTCTTGCCGGTGCGCTGACCAGCAACCATGACTGTATAACCACTGAAGTTGTTTAAGCCATTGGGGTGAGGATCATGGCCGTTGCCAACTGTTCCGGGGACAAGACCGTTAGAGGAATATGAATGAGTGGCCCCTGGGACGGACTGAACGGAAGGAGGGATTGGGATACGGTCGTCGTCGTCCTTCATGATGCGTTGTTCGCCATTGTCGACGACGAGCGGCATCGTGAGTAAGACAGACGAATCGAATGTCCGTTCGGGGGAGACAGAGCGAGGGTTTGCCCGCGAGGTGAGGCAAGCGCGGGGATGATAAACACCGAAATTCCAGAAAAGAGGGAAGCTAACGGAGCCGAGCCTGAAATCTACATGCACCGAACCAATCGGGTTCATTATACATAGATTTATTCCTCCGACTTGAATTGAATCCTTGTAAATTTCAATGATTTTATTACACAATATTCATTTATTATTTCAGAAGAGAGTTTGATAGAAATAAATCAAATGAGAGTACATAACATTATAATGTAGTAGACTATCACTTGGAGACTATATCTGCAGCTGAGAAAATTAAACCAGGTTATCAGGATTGAAACAAGGAAATAGGGTACGGCGGATATGGCTCAGCCACGGAAAAGAGGGTGATTCCGAAACAACATTCGCATCTAGACTTCATTTCTCGTCAACAGAACGTGAGAGTCCATTCAAAAAAGACGCTCACCAAGAAAAGAGCGTAGCAACGATAAAGAGTTATCCGATCTCCAGAATACGTAACAAGCAGTGCGCCGCCGGCTCCAACACCGTGGACAGTTGTGGGTGCCAATCCTTTACTCCCCGCCTCCCTCGGTCACCTCGTGTTCAACGTCTGTATCTACCTCTGACCTGCTCTCTTCTGCCTGTGAACCTCCTTGATCAAATACACCGCTCATAAACTGATAGTGTGGGATTGCTTCCCCTTCTCCGTGATCCACGTTCGAAGCGCTCGGGCGATCACTGTAGGGCAGTGGCGCATAAACGGCCACTAACTGAGGGTGACCGTGACCTGGTAACATCAGCGGTGGATCAAATACATGCCGATCTGGGAGTCCTCCAGTTGAAGGCTGTTCAGATGCTTCTCCATCAACTTCACTCGTAGCTGCTTTAGAACTTTTCCTCCCCTTTCGACCCTTCCCTTCTGATTTCTTCGATCCTTTTGGTGCCTTTCCAGGTCCACGACGTCTGGGATGATCTTTGTATACACATTTCAATGTTCGGGTGGAGCAATTCGCGCAGGAAGGTTTGGTCCCATCACATCGGAGCTTCCGTCCTGTAAAGTTAATACCAATTGAGGTGAAGTTCTTGAACAATCCCCGCACTCACCTCGGCAAAAATCACACGCGACATAGATTTTGCGCGCAACTTTCGTCTTCCTTTCATCCTGAGTGTCTGATCGCTTTCTCTTGCCTCGCTTATACGTCGGTCTTTCGTTACTGGACTCTTTGTCCTCCGCTGATACTTCTGCAGGCAAAATTTCCCCTGTCTGGTCATGTGAGGACGATTGTGGCCCTCTGTCGGAGTGCTCTTCCCTGAGCGGCTGCATGAATGTTCTTATTGGAGGGAGAGAATACGAGGACGCCCTCTGACTCAGGTGTTCATCTACCAACGTTCCTGGTATATGCCGACTGTTAGACGACCCAGACCGACTACGCTCCTCCCATCGTTCAGAAGGAAGTGAGTGATGCCGTGTGATATTTGACTCAAGGTGATGCGAAGGCGGTTGTAGGTGACCTGACATCACATGATATTGATTTGGAAGCGGTGGGGGGTACGTATAGGAATGAATTGGATCATGTTGGTAGAAGGATAGCTCGCTGCCTGGAATTCGATTACCATGGGGTATTAAAAAAGCCCTAGTTGGGTGCGCGAAGCCAGCGGTCGCACCTTCCCTCCGGCCAGCCGAGGTGTTTTGAACGCGTTGCGAACTATATCCACTCTCTTCTATATCTGGCGAGACTAATCTGTCGTGCGAAGACTCCCCTCGTGAGCCATGGCTGATTGGAAAGGACGCGGGACCCAATGACGATATAGATTGGAAAGTGAGGCGGGAAGCCTGTCGCTGGACGAGATGTCTGTCTTGGGCACTCCATAACGCCTCGTCAGAACGTCCATTTAAATCGTTGGGGCGTATTATGTGTGCGTGTAATGTCTCTGGAAGCGAACTTGATAGCTTATCCTTATCGTCGTCATCTCTGTCATCCATACCTCTCCTCGCAATCTAGGCGGAACGTAAACTCGCGAAATTTTGAAGGAAGGGTTGACGCAACGATAGTGCAGTGGTCGCTTCTTTCTGCACACCCCAAGGAATCAATGGGTCCGTACGCCGCGTCCAACTCCGGAGTCAAACATACAAATTTGATTGAAGCGTTTTTGCTGATGATTTTTTGAAGGATTTCATTGACTTAAGAGCTTACAATTGACCCTAACACTATGATTTTTCAGTATCGAGGGGATGACAAAAGTGAAACATGATCGGCGAGGAGGGCTAGCCTTTCCGTATTTGTATAAAGCAGACCTGCTTATCGGTAGGCCACAAAGTCTAATATCACGACAATGTCTTCAAGGAGTACCTGGCATGAACTGTGTACTATATAGTTGGCATTTCCACAAAACTACACAGTCGTGAACCGCATCATGATGATTAGTTCACACTCACTGATTGAATTGCGCTCACATCCGAGAATTCAAGTACCGTGGTCCGTGGAGACGGACGAAAAAAATTCTGTCAAGCGCATGCATAGTTTCTCCATGGAACTTATGGCTTAGAACACAGTAAAAAACATCCGAGACACACTGCATGTGCCCCGAGTCAATTGGCATCGTCGTGAAAAGTGCGGCATGTTACGGCATTCACAGTCTGTAAGTTGCCAAATCGGGGATCGATATTTTTTTATTTGAACCGTTTTGATTGGGTCTGGCAGCAGGTTAAACGATGCATTCGAGACTCTCAGTTAGCAAGAACCTTGCAAGGCAAACCAGATCACTATGGTCGTCTCCTGCAAGATGCGAAGACAAGCCCATCATGAACCGCTACAGCAGGACCGTCACGCAGCCCAAAGACCAAGGTGCAAGCCAAGTGAGTCATTTGAGTCAGGCGAGGAATGTGGACTCTGGAGAAACTGATATTCGCAGGCTATGCTGTACGCTACTGAAGGTATCAAAGATGACGAGGATTTTCAAAAGGCCATGGTTGGCGTCGCTAGCGTATGGTGAGTGTCGAGGCAATCAAATTCCGCGGCCATTCCATTGACTACGATCAAGGTATGAGGGCAATCCGTAAGGAAGGACGTATGCCATAAATAGATTTGTTTTGACAAAGGTACTTTCAGATGCAATCGACACTTGCTTGGCTTGGGGCAGGAAATCAAGGGTTCCTTGGTCGAGTCTGGCCTCATTGGCTACCAGTTTGGTACAGTTGGTGTTAGCGATGGGATCAGCATGGGCACTGCGGGAATGTCTTATTCTCTGCAGTCGCGCGACCTTATTGCAGATCAGGTAGAAACAGCTGCTGGCGGACACTGGTTGGATGGAATGGTTGTGGTACCAGGATGTGATAAGAATATGCCAGGTGTACTGATGGCTCGTGAGTGAGGAACTTGTTTAGATCCGCTATGCGCACTGATATGTTATAATGTTTGTATAGTTGGACGACTTAACCGTCCGGGTCTTATGGTGTACGGAGGCACGATTCGCGCAGGCTCATGCGCGGGCCAACCTCAGCTAGATCTTGTTTCCGCATTCCAGGCATATGGACAATACCTACAAGACGGAAAGACACCAGAAGCAGAAGCCCTCAGGTATGAGACAGTGCGACATGCATGCCCTGGGCCAGGTGCTTGTGGAGGCGTTAGTACCAATGTTCCCAATTCAGCGACAGTTTGTTCATATATTGATAGATGTATACGGCGAACACCATGGCCAGTGCAGCTGAAGCCCTTGGAATGACTCTGCCTGGTTCTTCATCATATCCAGCCGAATCTCAAGAAAAACACGATGAATGTAAGAGCGTTGGCGCCGCCATGCGAAATCTCATCGAGAAAAACATTCTGCCCCGCGACATCATGACGCCTTCGGCATTTGAGAACGCTATGGTATGCCATGCCTTTTTTCAATTTTGACGGCTACTCATACCAAGTTTTAGGTTCTTACTATGATTTTAGGAGGTTCGACAAATGCCGTGCTCCATCTTATTGCTATGGCACACGCCGTAGGCATCAAGCTTACCATTGATGACTTCGCACGAGTGTCTGAGTCAACACCCTTCCTCGCTGACATCAAACCAAGTGGCAAGTATGTCATGGAAGACATCTACAAAATTGGTGGCATACCCAGTCAGTAATCCAATTACCGTGGTCATGCACATATTCACAGGTTTTTTTTAACTACAGAGATACTTCATTTCTTGTTGAAAAATAATTTTATTGACGGCAACAACATGACTGTCACTGGCGCTACTGTAGGGGAGAACTTGGAACGTTGGGTACATAAACATGGGGAACTTTCCGCTAGTCAGGACGTGATCCGTCCCCTTGACAAGCCAATTAAAGCTACTGGACACATCAGGTTCGTCGTTGCCATCTTTCAATAGCTCTTTTCTCAAATAACCCTAGAATTTTGCGTGGTAATTTGGCTCCTGGAGGTGCTGTTGCCAAGATTACTGGCAAGGAAGGTCTCGGGTTTACCGGAAAAGCTCGCACCTTCGACTCTGAAGAGGCTTTTGTTTCCGCCGTTGAGTCTGGCTCGATCAAAAAAGGTGAAAAAACAGTTGTCGTCATGCGTTATCTCGGCCCTAAGGGTGGCCCTGGTAAGTGAATATTATCTTTATGGTAATATTAATGTACGGACTATGCAGGTATGCGTGAGATGTTGAAACCCACTAGCTTAATCATGGGCGCTGGCCTTGGTCAGGATGTCGCGTGCCTCACAGACGGACGATTTAGTGGAGGGTTTGTGCCATTTCCTTTCACAGTAATTTGTATACTGATGGGATTTCTAGATCTCATGGGTTTTGTATAGGCCACGTCGTCCCTGAAGCCCAGGTCGGTGGACCTATTGCGCTTGTGGAGGATGGTGACACCATTTCTGTCGATGCTGTGGCAAACACCATGGAATTGCATATCTCCTCTGAGGAGATGGAACGCCGTCGGAAAGCCTGGGTTGCCCCACCGATCAAGGTCACCCAAGGCACGCTGTACAAGTATGTTAAAATGGTCAAGGACGCCAGCCATGGATGTATCACAGATGGTTAAGATCGGCTGTATTCTATACCCGGTATTTAATGAAAATAAAATAAATCCGCCGAAGATCATGAAGGAACATAGACAAGGGACCTTTAGTGTCCTCGCGAGCTTTTTGTTTTGCGTTTCTTCTCTGCCTTTGGGATTTTGGTTTTGCGTTTCTCACGTGCTTCGGTTTTGACAGCCTTTTTGCGTTCCTGAATGAAAATCAGCAATGGTTAGTTTCTGATAGAGCGATGCTCGCCTTCTTGGCCTCCCGATCTTCGTGCCTGTGGCCCCTAGGTTTGCGAGGGTCGAAGACATCCTTCTGGCCTGCCTCAGCTGCCCCAGGTTCTTCACTCCCTTCTTCCTCGCTATCGCTCGTGTACTCGCCTCCGTCATCGAGGTCCCCATCCTCCAAAGATCCCTCGCCCCTGAAGTGCACATGCGGCCTGACCTTGCCATCCTGGCTTACACCGGAGGTAGGATGCGTCAAACCTATTGTTTCTGCGTAGATCAGGTTTTTCCCATCACCTTTCGTCAAAACCTCCACGTCGCGTTCAGCGTCGTATACCTCATTCAGCGTGCGGGGGATGTATGACTGAAGGAAAATATTGTCTTCATGAGTACTTGATGTGTTCGATGAGGTGATCTTGTTATTGCTTCCGTCCATAGATGGGGAGCTTTGTTGTTCTTCTGTCAGCCAGTGCTTCAAAGCGGATCCTTCGTCCTGCCCCTCCTCGACCACATGCACTCTCGTAATGAAATCGAAGCATCGCCTCAAACCTAGGCACTTTACCCCAAACCTCTCGAAAAAGTCCTCGATATTCTTGATATCACTCCTGAGGAAGTCGAATGCGCTGGGATGATCGTGCTCTACGGACTGCGAGACGTCGATAATGCAGAGATGTCCACCGTGAAAGAGAATATTGTATTCGGAAAGATCCGCATGAACAAGTTTGCAAGTGTGATACATCTTCCGGACATTGAGAATGAGCTCTTCGTACAAGGCTGGGTATAATGCAGAGGGGATATCGGCGTCCTTTAAGCGAGGGGATGCCCTGGCGTGGATGAGCGATAGAAGGGACTTCAGTGTAACAAAAAATATTACCAGCCCTCCTCATCACCGAGAAAACTCATTACCAAGATATTTTCCCGAACCTCCATAGGCTCGGGGCATGGTATCCCGGCAGACACAAGTCTCTTGAGATTCCGCATTTCCTTCTCCGCCCACAAACGTACCATTTTGCGTGGGTTGCGTCTACTATAGCCACGTCTGAAGCGATACTCGCCAGTCACATAACGATCGCGGTCCTTGAACACAAGAATTGATGTCTTGTATATTTTGAGTGCAATATGCGTGGCGGTAGGGGTGAGAGCATGATAAACATTTGCCTAAACACTCTCAGGCTTGTATGTAAAAGTGTCAAGATAAACCCAGATGACCTCACCTCCTTTCCTGCACTAACACATCCATTTACCTCCTGGATGAGTTCTCGTCCGATCATCTTGAAAAGGATAATCCGAGTGCGAGGATCAAGTACTTGCTCAGATGTGGCGCGATCTGACTTGTCCTTCGCGTTTGCATATGAACTAGGGCCTTTTCTATTCACGCTGGCGCCCATGACATACGGTTGATCGATTTTAGCAATGCGAGACGAGTACTTGGAGAGAGCAGCAAGTTGATCGGCAGTTTTGTCTTTTGCATGCGCAGGAATCGCACTACGTGGCTTATTTACCGCAGGAAGAGGAGCGACGACAGCTGTGCGATTAATGGAGGATGTGATTCCCTGTACGTTGCCAGTGCGCACAGCGACATGCTGCCGAAGCCGGTTATATTGTTTAGTAAAATCTAGAATGATCAAACAACGGTTGTCGTTGGAACGAATACAACTCACCCCGTTCTGCGACCTCCCAATCCTCATCATCTGCTCTGACATCCTCAAAGTCATCTTCGTTTAGCTCGTCTTTGTCATTATCATTTTCTTCCGAGCTTTCGTCAGACCATAGAGAAAGGTGTTCATCGTCAATGAAGTATCCGCCTATACGTGGATTTCGTTGGTCATCCACGACTTGGACAGTTGCATCCGAAGGAGCGTCGTCAAACTGCCCCTCCACGATAACTGACTGGTTTTCTGCAGACATACCGTGGTTTGAATTAATCGATAATTCACCACTTCAATAAAGTTTAGATAAGATATTAATAAAACACACGTGACCCATTTCATATGCCATGACTTTGTCCGCCTGTTGGCCTCCTGCGCAGGTATCCATTCGTCACAACCTGTCTCAAATCCAACGTTTCCTCGACATGGATGCTCTCCGACGAAGGAACCCATTCAAATACTCCTCTGAACCCTCTGAATCACATGACACGCACATCCTGGATGACCAAGGTGACGTAGCCAAAGGTTTTCGTTGAGGTGCCAGAGATGTTGATTTAGTGGTTGCAGAACAAAGTGAACTTATCGACAACATTAAGAGTCTGAATGCAACATCAAATAGCCAGAACCGCATGGCATTGCAAATTACGCTCGCGCTGTCTTTTCTACTGTGAGCACAACAATATGAATGCAACAGTGATACAGGTTCAACGTACATTATCAGGCACATCATATACATATTCTCCGGTTACAACAGTCCATTAATCGTTGTGTTTCCACCAGCCGGTAGACAGGAATCTCCACTCTATTCAAGTCCTGTCCTGACACTCCTTGCTATCATCCTCCATGCAAACGCTGCTCTCCTCACTCACCCCCGGAATTTGGTTCTTGCTAAACGGCGGGTAACGCCTCTTCCTTATAATGTCGCGTTCGGGCTATCAGCGATTCCACCTACAATCTCGATCCTGAGCGGGAAAGCGTGGCAGACCACAGGATGGTGGTGTACCACCGCTTTTTTGACCTGGATTGTACATACATCAAACAGGTGGATTATGCAGGAGCAAGAAAGTATATCCGAGTTGGAACGAATGAAATATATATCTGCTGGGGCGTAGAAAACGCAAGTATGCTTGCTGACGTTGTTTACTTGTGCTCTAACTGACCATCGATTTCGCCAGCCTTAGTGTGCCTGCGCACCATTTACCTAGATGTCGTTGATCGTCCGAGGTCTTATTATATCAGCTGAGACTGTCCAGTAGCGATGTGAGTGCAAAAGCCTTTTTTGGATTGCATCCTGAACGAAGCCTAAATTCTTACTATGACCTTTAGTCGGTACAATATTGCTGGGGCTAGTTTGACGATATAATAGGATTCGCTACAACTGCAGCCCTTGGCGTCGTCTCAATGACCTCGAGCTGGTTTGATCCATGATACTATGTAGATACAAATCAGTGAATCACACTTCTTGAAGAATTGGAAGAACCAACGAAATAAATTCTGTCCCTATCAATCCATATCCTTTCAAACCCGCGATATCCAAATGTTCTGTCCTGGTCCAACACAACCTCAACGTATGGCAGGGATGTTGTTAAGCTCGCCCCGAGCCGGAAGTTCTCTGGCATTTGTGATTCTATGACGTGTATCGTGGATGGCTCTTTCACGACTCGCCCTAGACCTCTTCGACGCTCAACAGCTAACGGGCTGAAGTCCATCACATGCAATCTATACTTTTGGGGGGAATACCAGAAGTTCGTATTATCTGCAGGAAATACCAGCAAAACTCGATTTCCACTAACGGAAATGTTGCGACGGCTCGGTGTCTGGAATACACGAGCATGTAAAGGGCCCCAGTTTTTCCACGGTATTGCTTTGAACATTCCCTCGAACAGGTCGAGATTGAAAAAAATCCTGTGGAAATGATGAAGATGAGACTAGGGGAGAATGTGACAATTGATAATATTTGATGTTCAGGGTCCAGAGTCCACATTGTTTGTTGGGCCAGCGTCTGGGGCCATGAGCTATGTGCAATATCATCTAGTGGGTATACACACTGTATCTTCGTCAGTGGTATAGGTAACAAGAAACACGCCAGTAATTGCGGCGCCCGGGACGTGTCCTCGATCAAATAGAGTTTTATGACATCGCTGAAAACGAGCAACCTGTCGTTTCCGAGGAAGCAAAAATCAATTGCTTCTTCACACGCTGGGTTTGTTGTGGCACTGAGGACGCTCTAAATCAAGTGTCAACAGGCCTTTCGACTCTTTCGAAGTCCGGACCAAGGCTCACTTTGGACGTTGTTGAATGCTGCCAGTCCCAAATCTGCAACCCCCACAGCTTCTGGTCAGAATCTTCACGAATGATCTGTCGGGAGTGCCACAGAGCGATATGTCTTCCGAAGCACTTGAGTTTTAATTTCCCTAAGTCTGTTGAAGTGCGATCACCGTTCTGGATTCCAGGTAGCTCTGACGGAAATAATGTTCGTCCAGCGGCTTGAGGGTGGATACCTCCTCCATCCAGGATTCCGAGGTCGATACAGATGTTTTCATCATCCCACTGGAATTGATCGTCGACGGTAGCGTACGCAATGGCAATCAGATTTTGCGTTGGATCCATGAGCACATCGAAGCCATATGCACTGTGATCTGAACGTAATGATATCGGAGACCGATCACGCTCGATTGTGTATTGGGAAGGTTTCGACAGTATGGGGAAAATTGTGGTCGAGTCTCCGTGTCGCTCCCACAGGCAAAGATGCCTGTTGACAACCCACATTTTGTAATGACTCATTGGTATGGAGACTGTTTCGAAAGAGTGGATATCAAAGTTGAACCATGCGTGAGCATTATCCCTCAGAAGTTGTAGGCGCTCAGGAATAGAAGTGTCAAAAGTGTTACGGACAGAGAGAAGTTGTTGACCGCCAAGCTCAACGATATACTGAAGCTCGGAGCACGATATATACGTCTGGCGAAGGGCCTTACACACCTGTAAGACAGAGTCTGTCAGCATCAAAGACGACAATATCGATTAGCAAATTATAGCTCACGGATGTACATCGAAGAATATCTTGGTAAGGAAGAAAACTCAGTATATAAGACTGGATTTCTTCAGCAAGAGACTGGAGGTCGGCTGTGGGCTTCATTTCCTATTGTAACATAATTGCTAACAACTTGATGCTGAACCGATCAGACGTAGTACGGAGGCACAAACACTTCCACACAAACATAACGTCAACTGCGCGGGTCCTATTACTCAGCCTTAGTACTAGTAGGTCACGGCTCAAGTCGATGTCGAGCTCTTTTCTAGGGAACAAACGACTAGCTCACGAGGCATTATCTGCGCAGAGGATACTGCAAAAGGTTCGGCCTGGAAAAATAGAACAGTTCTCAATTGATTTGTGTCTGATCGCTCATGGCATCCGGTAAGATTTGGTAGTCGCAAAAAACACACTGGGGCCGCCGGTTGACATGACTCTGATGGGCTCTGCAGATCTGCTTGCTTAGTGGACACGTTCGCTATACAGGACCCCGTTAACCTGTTTTCACATGTACTAGCTGGCCTGCGGTTAAAGGTACGCTTTGATCACGGATATATAGCAACACAATTTATCGGAAGCGGATGAACAGAGTGCAGCTTTTGCTGATATTGTCCATTGGTACGATCCCTCGTCACTTCAATCTTTCATCGTAAATTCTCGCATCCTGCAAGCCTTCGCTCGGACATTGTTGGAGGACAATGCCGCGGTCACATACGTTCTTCTCAGTGAGTTCCCCACACTGGTGAGTATGTAAACAGCGTGGAATACCTCAAACTTTTAGCCACATCTCAATGCCTCCTACCAGCTGAATAGCACGCCAAAGACGGTGCTGGACATTATACGCGCCATGAATACAAAAATGCTAGAATCTCAAGCCAAAGTCTCATTTTCCTTCGTCGATGGTTTGACACAAGACAATCTTGTTCCTCTGGCTGCCACCTTGATCGGCTATCCGGTCGCATATACCCCCATCTCTACTGATCAGACTCATTCCTGAGCGGACAACCTTTGGACGTTTATGAAGCAACTGTTGTCCCCATGACACCATGCACATCTTCACTGCAAAGCTCTAGTCAGCCGCATACTCTACTCAAGTTCTCCTGTCCGTGTTTACTTGCAGGGACGAACCGTGAGCTATTTCCGGAACGCATTACAAAACGTCTCCAATCACAGTTCCGAGAAAGCCTTTCTTCTATTGGGTTGTTGCTGTTGGTTCGTCATCACGTAGAAGTTATGGACCGGGTTGCGCTTTAAATATCTCTTTGAGAAAGATGATGCAAAGATGTGTAATTCAAATTAATCGACATCAATATTGACAATCTTGATATCTTCAAATGGCTTGTCCGTCTTACTCGTCTTCACGTTTTCGATATTATGGATGACCTCTAATCCAGAGAAAACGCGTCCGAAGATCGTGTGCTTCTTGTCTAACCATGGAGTGGCTGTAGTGGTAATGAAGAACTGCGAACCGTTTGTATTAGGACCTGCATTTGCCATGCTGACGGTATACGGACTGTAATGCAGTTAATCAGCCATGGAAACGTGACTTTGTGACAAACGTTGAATGATTACCGGTCATGTTTCAAATCTGGGGAGAACTCATCTTCAAATTCCCTGTCCCAAATGGACGTTCCTCCTGTGCCGTCGCCCAATGGGTCTCCAGTCTGAATCATGAACTTCGGAATGACCCGGTGGAAAATGACACCCTCGAAGTAACCGCTCCGAGCATGTCCCACAAAGTTCTCCACAGCCTTTGGAGACTGTTGGGGAAATAGACGCATATGTATGTCACCCATGGAAGTATGAATCACTGCAGATGAAGCCAAAGGTGATGGTCCTGATTTAGTAAGGGCAGTTGCAGAGGCAATAGACTGCTCTTCGCGTGTCGGTCGTTCATTAAAGACGTCTCGGTCGTGTATTTTGCTGTCTCTGTGATACAACTATGAAGACGTAACGGTAGCACGATAATAAAGTGCTTACTCTGGTTCAGATCGGGTGAAGAGATAGAAGCGCTGGCGTTTATACCCCGTGCAAAAGAGGGTCGGGTCTCGAATACCCTTGTTGGCAAGCATAGGATTTGCAGACGCTGTCATTGCCTATAGAAGTTGCCTGTCAATGTCCATCAATCACGAATAGGCACATACAGGTGCTAGCCCTTTCTTTGCAGGCGCTCCCTGATACAATGCAAGGTTCATCCATCGAACAGATTCATCCTTTCCAAGTAACCGCGCAACACGGTTCGTCACCGTGTTGACCACTGAGAAATCGTAAGACTTCAGTTTTGAATTTGCCGAACAGAAGCTATTTCCAACCTTTGATTCCGAGCAAGGTCGGATACAAGACAAACGCCCCGCTTTCGTCCCACACTGCACTAGTCGACATTGCAGGAATTCGTCCATCAGGACCTGGCATCTCAAGCTCCCTTTCCACTGCAAGCCGCCTACCAAACTCCATGTCCTCCACACGATGGATCGAAGTGCTAGCCTGTTGCATTTCCTGGGTTGCTGTCAATGACTCGTCGTACTTTCGAGTAAGTTTGCCTTTCAAGAAAGAAAATATGCGGATTTGACGATCTGGAAGAGAAAATGTAACAAAGGAAGAGGAATCGGGTGAAAGCGTTATGCAAGCAGGGATTGATTTTGTCTAGAGAAACTCAGCGAAATGCTACAAGATGGAAAAGCCAATTTACCTTTTTGAACTCGTAAAGGTCCGTCGAAGACTTCAATGACCACATGCCAGGTATATTTTTCGGTGGTTCGAAAGGTTCAAACGGTTGCCAGTACTCAACGAAACCGTTTTCATCACCAGAGATTACGGTATCATAGCGGTCGCTGTACTAAAGCCATGACCGTCACATCTGGCACTTCGTTCAAATAGGGTAGACTCACCGCTATCAGATGCACAGGGAAACGATGAAGTTTTTCGATCGTTAGCATTGGGGTGTCATTACCGCGACCATCATAAATTCGTATGACACCCGTCCCTTGCTCCGAGCTATAGACATTGTTAGAGGTTACTAGAAATTCGCACAAGACACTTACACAGCCAACAATCCTTGTGCTTGCCCTCGTCTATGCACCCAACAACATGCGTGAGGGGTAAACCCGAGCTTTAACATGTTTATCATATCTGTTTACTAGTCAGCGCCAGGAATAAATAAGTGTGGACCACTTGCGCACCAAAGTTGAGCACATCAAACACTTTTGCAGTCCCATCCTCCGAGATGCTCGCAAAAAGCTGTCCATCCGCACTTGCTGAGACTCCAGTTATAGGGCTCATGTGCGCACGAAAGTGTTTTACAAATTCGATGCCCTCGTCCTGCTTCTTCCAGAATTTTAGATGTCCGTCAATCGATGTAGTAATGATAAAGCCTGTCCTGTTTCGAGTAAGATACTCGCTCTATATATGTTCTCCGGGACTCACTTCGTGACAATAACAAAGTTCAGGAAATCGCGGTGCATGTAGCTTTTATAGTACTGTTCTGCATCTGGGAGATGGTCTAGGTACAGTTTCTCGTGAGGAACCACTAGCGTTTTGTAAGTTTTATAATTCATGAACTGATGAACGTACGACCTACCTCTGCGTTTCCTTTTGGTTCCAACATTGGCGCCAGCAGGCAGAGGCATAGGACCAACATCATCATCGCTGTCATCCTGGTTTACATCTGCGTCGACAGCTGGCACAGGACCATCTTCACCATACTGCACACGATCTATATCATCATCCGGGTTTCTACCACGCTTGCCGAGCACGGTTGTGTCCTGCTCTGTGTCAGACATGAAATCTAGTGACCGTAAGTAAGAGAATGAGAGTGCCCCACGTGACTATTCTCAATCTGGACGCGTTTGTTTGGATTTAAAGCCTTTGCCAAACAACCGCTATCACACCCAGATCCACTACGTCTTGGCAATAACATGTCCGAGTCTGACAGCCCAGGTGACTTCCTCGACAGCGTCGAAGGGGAGATTATTTTCTTCCGATCCGTAATGAAGGCTCGGCCTGTTGGCCTCCACAAACATTTCCACCTATTAGCCATTCGCAATGCAATACACAATGAAACTGGTCGTGTACTACCCGTCGAGAGTATTTGGGCAAAGTTGAAAACGTGTTATGATCTTGATGCACTGGAGACAGCGGTGAGCTGCACAGCGCTTTCAGTGTTGTTTTTACTTGTCTCAGTATGCGCCAGGAAATTGATGGTTTCGACACGCCAACCTCGAGCCAGAATTCAACACCACATTTCATACGATCCCCTTCGCCTTCCCAGAACCTCTCACGACATCCTTTCTTTCGAGACGAATATTCTCTTCCTAATGAAGACACTTTCAATAATCTCGTCTCAGAGCGCCGGATACGTGCAACGGCCTCCCTTCCATCGTCAACACCCGCACCATCCCCGCGCCAACCCAGTAAACCGAAAAAGACGAAGACCACGAAACGTAGTAAGAGCAAGGCAGACATGGCCGGGCTTGTAGGAGGCGATAGCGACAGCAGTGCGCTCACGCAGGAGAGTGGAGACGAGGGTGCTGGAATCACCCCTAGCGTCATCACAGGCACTGACGCAGGCACAGACTACGAAGAAGATAACCCTGACGTGCAAGAAACATCACCTGGTAAGTTGTTTTCGTTCTTGCATCATTCTCAGCTGATGTATACAGGTCAATCAAAAGCGGGACGGGGACGTGTTAAGCAGCTTGCTCGAGGAGGGGCGGTGGGACGAGCCAGGGCAGGGTCAGCGAGCAATGCCCGTGGAACCAAGAAACGAAAGAAGTAGCATTTCATGTTTATTATCATATTTGCTTATCATGCCTCTACCTATTTGCTCTGACGATGACAGGCATACCCTTACTAGGGTTACAACGTTTTATTCAATTTTGTAAGTACCGTTGCTAATACCGACTGTAGCACTGCGAACACTGGTGCACTGGATTGAGGATGAGATACAGGCGAGTTCAATGTTGCCCACTTCAACCAGGCAGACCGGAATGGGCAGGTTTGTGAACATAGAGGGTGGGCCAAAGTCGTGCATACGTACTAGTAATGATGTTATCTCTTACTATGTCTGCAACATACCTCAGTGACCCTGTTTCTAATCCTAATCTGAGGGAACTCTTGAAAAAGACGTCGCATTCGATTCAATTTGACGCAAAATTAGCGATACAGCATTTATATGATCAGTCCATCGAAACATCCATCTTCACAATCCCTTCCTCTATGGTCAATCGTTTGTTCTTTCTCTCAGTTATAAACGCATCGATCTGTGCTTTAAGTTCCACATCTACCACATCACGTCAAACATGGCAGACGGGCATCACAAAAAACGACGTACTGGGGACAACGTCTTCTATCACCATCGGCACTCGGTTAAAAGGATCTTTAGAATCAGAGAGCAGATGAGATTTTATAGTTGAGCGATCTACGATGGCGCGAGAAGATGGAAGCGTGACTGGATCACGCATGATTGTGGCCATGAGAGGGTCTGATGAATTCGCCATGAGCCTTTTTCATGACGAGGCACGAGAAGAAAAAACCAACCCAAAAACTCCTCCGGTATCTCACCCAAATCTTCCTCTGCCTCGATCGTAGTCTTCATCTCTTCCACCCTGGACACAAAAGACCCCACAACCCTAATCTCAGCCTCAGTCTTCAATGGCACCCGTCTAGCAGTCTCCATCGCCGCTTCAAACAGCTCCTTTTTATAACTTCTTCCGTCATTCGCAACAGCTCTCACAAACTCCTCTTGATCGCTGAGGTTGATATACACTTGCAGAATATCGCTCAGGAGCTGACGGGGACTGAACTTGTATTTCTCTGGGTCTTGTACCCTCAGCTCGCCGCACTTGGGTCCGACGAGCGCATCGAGGTTGTAATCCAGCATGACCGCGAGTTTGTCCACAATTTCGGGCATCATGAATGGCCCCTTGGTTTCTGCCGTGAAATCCTTCAAAAGACCGACGGTAGACCTGCCCAGCGTGGTATACCCAGATGCATGCCGCTCGAGGCCGCGGAGCGTGCCTTCGCGTTCACGTCGGTACTGCTGAGGGCGAGCGTTCCAAGCGTTCTGGTCACGCATCTCGACCTGGATGTTGTGGATCTGCGTGAGCTCGCTGAGAGATTCGTCCATGAGATAGGTGACGTCGTTGATCATGAGGTTGATGAACCGGATGAACTTGTCGACATTCCTGGAAGATAACATTGGTTTGCGTGAATATTATGAGGGAACATAACATACTGAGCTTCCTTATTCAAAGCATCTCTGTGAACGGGATTATCCCAAACTGCTTTCAAAATGTAAGCAATATTCCTCCTCGCATCTGAGATATCGATGTCCTCAAATTCTATCCATTCATTGAAAAATCGCACGCACTGAATTTGTCATAAAACTGCGAACTAGCGCCTGTTTGCTCGACCTCTGAAGAAAACATCATGAGCGACCCTCATCCAGCTTTTGACACAAGACATACCAATGTAGAAATGGGTCAATGCCGGTATCAAGTTCTTGAGCGCGACGGGGTGCGTGTTCAGCGTGTGTCCCAAGATCCCATGTCTGTCGTTCCCGTACGGCAACACACCGTAAAATACTGCCTGTCTCACGTTCCCAACATCGGCGAATTTTCACGGTAGTAAACGAAACAGGAAAACGCACCTCGTTGATCTTAGCTTTCAAGAACGGGTTCTTGATGTACCATGTCGAAGTAAGGAATGTTAGCGCAAAGATCACAAGCTCATCCTTCCCAGACAAGTCAAGACTCTCTGGTGAGTGCCTTCGAGCCCATCAGCTCCTATGCGCATTTTATAAAAGCAGCGAAAAACATACCGCACGACAAATAGAAAGAACTCTATCACATCCTCAATAATAAACTCTGGAAGGACTCGGAACGTCATCGGAACATCCTTTGGAAGGGGCAGCCTACCAGAGAACATCGCGCATCAGCCACAATGCCAAACAAAACCTCTCACTCGAAGCTGAGAAACTCACTCAACGACAGGATTTGGATGCGTCCCCCGCGGATCTACGCTCCTGATCAACCAAGTCGAAGCAAAGCTCGTGAACCCTATATACCGGAACACGAGCTCAGGATCGAGCAGCTGGACGCGGTACGCAAGTTGTTGAGATTGGATCTTTGACATTTCGTTCTATTTTTTTGTGGGAGATATTTTTATACTCAAATCATGGAATGGAGTGCATCAGAAAATACCTTGGCGTTGTCGATGGCGGCCTGCGCGTGCGCTTGTTGAGGTGTCTACAGATATAACACGGCGCCATTAGGCATAAACGGTAGAAGGGAAGGAAGTGATCATCAAAGAAAAAATGCGCACCCCCATCCACGACCCATCCCCAGCAATCATATCATGGTGCCTCTGGTAATCATCGAGGGTCTTCCCTAAGTCCTCGTACACCTGGATCGTGCGTATGTATCCATAGTGTCCCAGAGCATTACAGAGATAGAAAATATCGGAGATGAAGTTGGGCGTTGCGGCTGACATGTTCAAGTCCATGAGATTTGGGTGCAAAGTGTGTGCAACCACATAGTTGGGTTGTGTCAAGTTTTTTTTTGTGCAGGATAGGCATCAATAGGGAGACGTGCGATAAGGTGAGGGAACACTCACCCTTTGACTTGCTCTCCTCGACCCATTGCGCAGCTTCATCACTCGTAGCTTTGATCCTCGTCTCCTCCTTCAGATCAATTCGGGTAGACACTGAAAAATAATAGGGGTCTATGCGATCCATCTATGCCCACAGAACAGTACCAAAAATGCGTCCGACAACACATGTTACAGGAATAGAGAGATAGTGGTAAGTCATGATGAGTCTTGAGTTCATTCAGGAACAAACAAACCTTTGTGTATCTTGCGTCCATAAAGGGCTCCGCGAATCTCAGCAGCACGCTCTGTAGATTGACCATGAAGCTGTCCGACGCGACAGTATCAGGCTCAACCTGGGCATGTTTTCATTAGCATCTTACTACGCACGAGGAAAAAATCAACGCACCTGCATTCCTGCACGTTTAACGTTGAGACGCACAACCGCCGCAAAGTATTCTAATACCCGATCACGCGCCTCGGGGATGTGCGCACGAGGGTGTTAAATATTTGAAAGAGAGAAGACTAAACCACAGGTGCGAATAAAAGGATGCAAAGATAAGAAAAACAATACAAGGCATGAGCCAAAATCACTCGCCTGCAGACTCTTCAACGTCCCTCTCAAACTTGCATTCGATGAGTCAACATCTGCACGACTGCGTTTCGTCGGGTCGCTAAAGTATGTCTGCGCAATACCTGGCTGTTGGCGCACGACGTATGTCAGACACATCCACACGTATCACAGCACAACACTCACCCACTCCCGACTGAACGTCCCCAGCCTCAGCAGCGGGCCCATGAGAGACAATCTCTCAAAGTTCGCAGCCGTCACTTCTACCCCGTAACCCTCGCCAAGCCATTGGGGCATTCTCGTGATCATTTCTGCTATGGGCTTTACTCCGACAAGAGCTTCCATGCCGCCGATGACGCCGCGCCATGCCGAGTCCCCGCCACTTCCGCCGATGCCCTCGGATGGCATGACAAGGGAGTGGGCGACGAGAGTGCGAACGAGGGTACTCAATGTGTTTAGAAGTTCATCCTATAGGGAAATATAAGTTTGAGCTTGAGGGGGGAATGTATGTATTCTACGATAGAATATTGCGAGGTAAAAGCACACGCACTGGGTCTGTGAAGCGAGCAGCAAGGTCCTGCAAGAACAGCTGAACCTCTGTGGGAGCCAACGTGGTTTGAGGGCTTGTTGTGGATGCATACAGAGGCGTAGATAGGGCAGAAAGGGAGAGCAGAGGTGTAAGTAACTCGTGTGACCCGAGGGTTGATAGTGAGCGACTATAAATTTAAAAGAACGCAAAGTTGGAACAGGCGGAAGAGAGGAAGGGCAACTATTCAGCGACACATTAATAAAATATGGCGAGAACGTACTCGGCGGGTTGCGGAAACATCTCTGGCTCCTGGAGGTTAAGACCTGTGTAACTGATAATGAGGTCTCTGAGCTTGTCGAGGAGTGCGGTGGCTTGCTGAGTTTCAGAGACGGGGTTCTGGAATTTTGTGAGATAATTCATCAGGGTGTAAAAGAAGTGAGAGAACCTTCTTGAGCAAAATTGATTTGGCTGTGTTGATGCGCTTCCAGCAGCCTACGAGGTACTCAAAGACGGACTGAGGAGGGAGAGAGGCAAGTACTGAGACATATTCGAGGTCGTCGCTGCATTTACGACATGGTCAGTGATGGTTTACAACTCAGGCAGTGATGGAACGCAAATTGATCGATGAATGTGATATGAATGTGAATGATAAGGGGCAACCAAAGGAAGAAACTTACGACATGGCCTGAGCATCAAGCTCGAGGCGAGTAATGAGGAGTCGATCAACGATATCGCTCGTAAGAGTCGTATAAGCTATTAAAATTACATCAGTGAAACAAGTGGATTATAGAAAAGACGTACAGTAACCCTCAGACTCGAGCTCGGCTTGAAGATGCTTGAGCCACACAAGATCATACTCGTTTGCCTCGGCGGTTGATTTCTATTCACCGATGAGGTAAAATTTCTACTCAAAAGAAAGAACATACACTAAGCGTAACCTTGAGGACTGTAGATATTGTATCGTTCTCCCATGTCTGGTAATCGACTTTGGGAGCAGGTGCAGCAGACTTCCTCTTCAAAGGGACATTACGTTGAAAAGGCGGTGTTGTTGATTGAGGTGGAATAGAAGGAAGTTTTTGTTTGGAGTGTGGAAGCTGGGCTACGGGGGCTGCAATTGAAGGCCCGGGAGAGGCAGGTGAAGGGGTTGGTGAATTTGATGTAGATCCTGCCTGCAACTTGGCAAGGCGCTTTGCTCGGATCTGGTGCAGAAATGATCAGTTATCTTCAGCGTAAATAAAATATATAACCATACACGATCAGCATCAGTGGGTTCACTCATCGTCGGACCAGGTCGTTCAACCATAAACACTGCGCTTGATCATGCCCTTTATAATCTGAGCACGTGACTAATATTAGCCTTGAAGTACTTACAGGAGCAAAAAAAGTTGTATCTAAGTCATATCACATTTTCAAGGGTAGTACCAATGCTCTTTTCAGTGCAAGTGTATCCTGAAAATTTTATGCTTTGTTTGCTGATGAGTCTATAAATACTAGACATGGTGTCTAGGCACAGTCTGAATAAGTAGAAGAACTCCCCCTCAGCTGTGACGAGTCCACCACCCGTTGTGCCTTCGGCACAGGAAGCAAAAGGAGTGCTTCGCACTCCTTTTGCTCCCTGGCCAAGGCTTCATCCTAATAATTCTGTTTGCCCAAGCACAGGAAGGCAAAAAGAGTGCTTCACACTCTTTTTGCCTTCCTGGCCTTGGCTTCATCCCAATAATTTTCTTTTGCCCAAGCACAGAAGCCAAAAGAGTGCTTCGCACTCTTTTTGACTTTCTGGCCTTGGCTTCATCCTATAATCATAGTAAATCTTCAAACAAACATGTACATTTCACCACCATTTCAACAAAACTAAAAGTACACTATACAACACTTTACATAAAACTACAACAATCAATTCTCAATCTGATCTCTAAGTCCTCTCAGCACTTCTGTATACACCACATTGGTCGTCTTTGACCCTTCTTCATGCTCTGGAAAGATAGCACACACACTCTCTGGGTGAGTGCACCTGGACAATGCCACATACAGCTGTCCATGACTGAACACAGGAGTTCTCAAATCCAGTCCAACCCACTTCACACTTTGACCTTGAGCCTTGTTGATTGTCATAGCAAATGCAAGACGGACAGGAAATTGTCGATGCTTTAGAGGAATTGGGTTGTCTTCAGTAGTGGCATCCAGAGTCATCCTGGGGATCAGCACTGTGTCCTGATTGTCTTGCTGGGCTTCATCAACTCCATCTTTGAGAATCCGACATTTGAGTACATGTGTGGTCCAAGACAGAAGGATCATCCTGGTTCCATTGTAGAGGCCATTGGTGGGATCCAAGTTGCGCAACAGCATCAGAGGAACACCCACTTTGAGTTCCAATTTGTGCAAAGGGAACCCTGATGGTGTCAGAGTGTGAAGGAACTCATGAGGGATATAGTCATAGTCCCTCTCAGCAACTGAGTCTGCACTGGTGAACACTGCTTTTTCTCCAGAGAATAATTCAAGAATGTTGGCATTGATTTCATCCACATCAGTGTTCTTTGCAGAGAGGATGGTACGTTCCAGGAAGAAGGAATCATTCACAGGAGGATGGTCAGGAAGCAGGATAGGAGAGTAGAGGGCATTGATGAGAGACTGGACACTATTGTTGGCACAGCACATATGAATTGGAAGGACCACTGTTCCATCAGCATGTGTGTTCTTTCCAGCTCCAATCTCCAGAAGCCACTTGGCAAATTCATCAGAGGCAGGGTCTTGACCAAGGCGCATGTTTGTCTTGAGATGGAAGATCTGAAGCCTTGGCCAGATGCGAGATCTGCAGAAGGTAGCACCCACTATCTGCTCCCTGGATCCATGAGCCACCACTGGTAGAGTCTGTCTGAAGTCTCCTCCAAAATCAGCATCAACATTGAGAAGGTCGCGCAATGAGCGGTCAAGGCATTCCAGATTGTGACGGTGTAGCATTGGAATTTCATCACAGATGATAAGGGAGGTGGCCTTCAGAAGCTCATGCACAACATCTCCTTTCTTGATGTTGCAGGAGCTGTCTTCATTGATGGGGATTGGAATCTTGAATCGCGAATGAGCTGTATGTCCACCTGGCAGGAGGAGAGAAGCAATTCCAGAGGAAGCCACACATAGAACAATCTTGCCTTCAGCACGGAGTTTTGAGGCAATGAGCTTGCAGAGATATGTCTTGCCACATCCACCTGCACTGTGGACAAAGAATGCATGTCCAGGTGTCTGCTCATTTCTTTGCATGGCATCATTGACCACTGCATCAAAGACTGTCCTCTGCTCCTGATTGAGAGAAAGCACTCCTGGATCCACCATCTGCTGGAGCTCCTCCTGGTTATACTGGAGCTGCTCAGCAATGAGCTGATTTCCCTGCATGACCCCCCATCTTGCTGCCATTTGAGGTATAGGCATCTGAGGAATCACTTGCAAAGACTTTCCATTTTTGTGAAGCTTTCCATCAATGAGATAGAGACCATAGTCATAGACCTCTTCATTTGTGGGGTTGGGAATGTTGAATGGGGCATGAGACAGGTGATGATGCAGATCATCACAGAGATTGTCCTTGAATTGGTTCCAAAGATCACTGGGGTCTGTAGGGTTGCAGTGGATGAGGATGATGGCAAAGAGATTGCGCATGCCATGTCCAGTGCTCATGTGAGAGGCATCCTGCAAGCATTGGATCCATTCATTGTCATCCTCAAGCAGACCTCTACGTCGACATGCCTCCTTGAAAGTGTCATATAAAACATCATTAACTGTTTGAAGGTTCTCATAGGAGGTGGCCCCTTGAATACATTGTGAGTTTGATTGATGAAAATTGACATGAGCATCATACCTTTTACTACAGTTAGAAGCAATCTCAGGTAGAAGCGCTCTCCAGATCCAGGTGCAGCAGAGTACATCCTTCCAATGGCCATTCCACGTTGTTGTACCTTTCATGCGGTCTTATTCCATACGAATTTTGAGGGGAAGTCCTGGTAGAGGTGGTCATGGGCTCCAGCTGCCACCAAGACATTGTTGGCATTGGCTTTGAACCATCCAGTAAGGCAAGTCTCCTTGGTTGCTGCATGCTCAAGAACATCCTGGGCATCATCCTCAGGATCATAAAACACCATGTGTTCATTTGGAAGGTGGACTGGCAGACGGTAGACAGAGGGCCATTCAAGGTGCATTCCAAACTCAAAGATGTGCCATGCAGCCTCAGTGGAGCTGATGTATCTGGAGTCAAGGTAGGTTTTGACCTCATCCACTGGTCCTGGCATCTCCAAAGTGGCATGGTCATTTCCCTTGTAGATGTACTTGTGGATGTATTTCACAGACTTGATGGAAGCGCAGACTTCAAGATTGATGTGGCAGTTGAACTCCACCAGGAGTTATGGAGGATGAGGAACAACATCCTTGTTGGTGAAGACAGTGTTATTCTTCTGGACAGTGCGACCATTGTCAGGTCTTGCATACTCTGGATAGCCATCCTCCTTCATCAATGTCTGGGCACAGAAAGACTTTGGAAAGTGCTTTTTGCAATGTCCATTCTCCAAGCAACGTTCTGGAGAGCAGGGGCCATGAAGCATGTATTTCTCCACAGCCTCATAGAGTTGGGGATGGACATTTCTATCAGGGATCTGGGCAGAGATGAAGGAGTCTATCTGTTCCACAGTGCGAATCTTGTGGTCTGGATCCAGGAAGATGAGAAGGTGCATGTGAGGCAGACCACACTTTTGATATTCAATGGTGTACACCAATCCTGCAACCTTGCCATAGTAGCCTTTGCGAACTTTCTTCAGCAGGCCTGCTGCTTTTGATAGAATACGCGAGCCACCAAGTCTGGAGGTCCACAGCAGTTTGACCTACATAAGAAAACTTTCAGAATCAAGTCATAATAATGCATCCATATGTCACTTTACCTGGAAGGAGATTCTCAGTAATCTCAGGCCAGCTTCCATTGGCAGTCATTGTCAGGAAGAGATCAGGTTTCTTGCAGGCACGGCAAATGGCCAAGGAGTTCTGCAGGAGCTGCTGCATATAGCGAGGGCTTCCAGAATGAGAGGAGGGAAGGATTATAGCACGACCTGTCTCAGCCAAATTGCCTACTCCATCATTGAGAATATTGTCTGTGAGGCCTTGGTAGCAGTCAGCCCTGATCTTCTTCTGGTTGTTTCTTATCCAGTTGAGTCTGCTCTGCTCAATGGATGCCAAGCATCAACAACATACTGCTGGAACAGCCTTCCACCATGAAAGATGTTGTTGTGGTCAATGCGAGCTGGACGGGGATGAAGACGAAAGGCATAATACAGCAGCTGAGTCACTTTTTTGGCATGTGCATGTCCACCCTGAGGAATGATCATATCAATGTAGAGGTCCCAGCCATCCTCTCCATTGGGAAAGAGAAGGACATAATGGAGACAGGCATATGCATGGTTGAGTTGACTGATGCGCCTAAGTCGACCATTTTGATAATATAAAATGATGTCGCGTTCATGAGACACCTCCTCAGATCCATCTCCAGGAAGAGCTGCAGCAATTTCATTGGCAGTGGGAAGGTTGTATCTTCGACCATCTGTGCCTGGCAGGAAGTGAATACGCACAGAAACATCTGTCTGCTCCTCTGGAGGCTTCTCTTGCATGATTTGATAGGCTTGCTTGTAGACAGCAGCATAGGGGTGTTTTCGACGCAACATGTCATGCAGATCTCTGAGAATCTGAGATCAAGACCTTCATTTCCAGGATGGGTGCGGATGTTGGTGGCTTCTTCAGA
Organism: Suillus spraguei; assembly: GCA_016800925.1. Lineage (NCBI taxonomy): Eukaryota > Fungi > Basidiomycota > Agaricomycetes > Boletales > Suillaceae > Suillus > Suillus spraguei. Next base: position 54,102 of record JABCPU010000260.1, read on the forward strand.
GTCATATATATAAAGTTGTGCATATGAAGGCTGGACACCCTCTGGAGGTAGAAGACTGCCCATGAGGTGATGGAGAGAGCCATGGATACGAAAAGCATTTGGGCCAGATCTTTGAACAGCACGATCTCAATGTTGACACCAACAGAGGTAAATGCAAGAGCACTGTTGTATTGGCGAATTTTTGACACAAATGTCCTGTCTCTATATGCCTGCTCCAGCTCAGGTGGCCATGCTGGAAATGGGGGAAGGCTGACTTGGCCCTGCAAGCAGCACATACCAAAGCGAGGGTTTTGCAAAGAGGAGTTGGAGAGTCTTTCACATGCAAAGTGAAGTGCATGACATTTGGGACACTCCACATCAAGGGGACCAAGAGTATGACAGTTGGCTGGTTCTGTATATGGTTGAGCTCCATCAGGAATAGGAATGACCTGATTGATATGCTGGTTGTCCTCTTCATGCTCCTGGTGTTGTTCCTGCTGTTGAATTCTCCTTCTCTCTTCATCATCTGCATGTTGCTCTTGAGATATTGGGTCATTATATTCACATAGTGCCTCCTCAAGACGCTCCTGCTCCTCATGAACTCTCTGCTGTGCACGGTTGTGGCGGGCCTCCTCCTGTTGGCCTGCTTGTAGAACACCCTGAGCTTGTCTATTTTGCTGCTGCTGCAAGTAAGCATCTGCTCCCTGGGCTTGCTATAATTCACTCAGCTTCCTGCTGGAATTGCTCTGAATCTGCTGTGTTGTGTGGCCTCCTGTGCTTGTCTATTAAGCAACTCATCTCTAATCTGTTCCTGCTGTAAATCATGCTGAAACTGAACATTGAATTGTTGATAATCAGGTTGAGGTGGTGCAGGCCAAAGGTGGTGCAGGATGGTGTGCAAAGTATTGTTGGGGATTGTTGAAATTGTGAGGACCAACTGCACCCTCATAGTGAATAGGACCATGCATGTGTTCACCATAGTTCTGTCTATTCATCTGTTCAGCTTCCTCTTCCTGCTGCCGTTCATGGCGATAATCCTGAGCATGTCTAGCAATTATTTCAGCTAGCTGCTGCTGCTGTATATTATGTCCCTGTGCAGCTTGTTGCTGCAGCAACTGAAAGGCTGCTAAGTTATTCTGAGCAGGAGCAGGGGCAGGAGCAGGAGCAGGCGGAGCAGGGCAGGAGCAGGAGGGAGCAGGAGCAGGGCAGGGGCAGGAGGCAGGGGCAGGGGCAGGGGGGGCAGGGGCAGGGGCAGGGGCAGGGGCAGGGGCAGGGGCAGGGGCAGGAGGTGCAGGTTGTTGTTGAGGATTATTACGCCTTCGCCTAGCAGCACGGCATGCTTCATGACTATTTACGTGGCTGCAGCAACATTTGCCATACAACGTTCATACTCATTCTGAAGTGCAGCAGGTGGAGGAATATAACAAAGGGAGGTCCTAAGGCTGGAGCAGGAAAAGGTTGACTAAAGGGAGGTCCTAAGGCTGGAGCAGCAACAGGTTGACCAAAGGGAGGCCCTAAGGCTGGAGCAGGAACAGGTGGCCTAGGTAGTGGTGGTTGGTGTTGTAGACGCCACCTGTGTTGAGCCTCATGATGCTCGATAACATGACGTGGCATATTAGGAAACCTTTGCATGGAATAGGACCATGGTTCAAATTTCCCAAGATCTGAGGAATATTCTATGAACACATCAGAACATGTCTTATGAAAATTATAAAATTAATTCCTACCATTTGAGCAGCATTTTCTAAAGGCTGAGCTATAGGAGCAGGATGGCGACGTGCAGGAGGGGAGCCAATATTTGCTGATTTCTCTCAGCCTGATGTGCAGCAGCCTGTGCTGCTGAGGAGATGTAGGAGGAGTGGAGGGATTCCTATCAAGAATAAATATCAGTCAAAATAAATATATATGATGATAATGACATACATTGGTGAAGATATTCAAAACAAAAGGAGAAGAAAGCTAAACTTCCAACAGTCATAGTTCCACTGTGTCAAAGATAAGCCATCATAATATATATATATAGCAAAATATCACATACCAAAGATCCAAACAAATATCACTGAGAGTGACTGAAGAAGTACCAGCAGTTTCCAGGATGAGCTAATACCCTGGAAGTTCGACATATGACAGTGCTAAGAACAGCTGAAAGCTGTCTGAGAAATTATCCCGAAGGATAGGATGACAACTGTAAGAAGGCTGCAAGCAGACAACTTAGCACAGAAAAGTGCCCCGCCAATCCAAAATCTCTACACTGTAGTATACCCAGAGGTCCAGAAACAACCAGTGAACACCTGCAAGAACAGATAGCCAGGGAAGTAGGACTTGGTTACACATTTGTCTTGAATCAACAGGAGTTCGCGAGTCCAGATGGAATACAGGGCAAGTAACAAACAACAACCACACTCACTATGCTTTGAACTCCAAGATAAGGCCAGTCCAGGTCCAGGGGGGTCCAAAGGGTCCAAAAACACGTCAAAAAGCGAAAAAGCCTGATATCTGATTACATAATCATTAATTTTTATCATAGTTTCAATATGTACACTATATAGGCTTACAGGAATCAAGAACAGTGAAAGATATATCTACCAAAGTAAAGCAGAAAAACAAACAGAAGTTGAGTATGTTGAGAAAGTATTATTTTCTCAAGATGTGGCAGAGGGAGCAGTGGTGGGGGAAAAGAGGAAACAAAGATTGGAGCGTGAGGGTATATCTAGGAACTACAACGCACCAGCTGCGCAGTCATGTGACCAAATCACGCAATCACACAATGGAGAACAGTGTATGGGAGAACAGTGTATTGAATCAGCACTCCAAAAAACCACACAATATTTCCAAATAAAGGTTTAGCCGAGCTAAGCGTTCCCATGTGGCCTTTAGCGAAAGCCATGTGAGCTAGTGAGGACTCTCCCACCTTTCCCCCCTTACTTTATAGATGGAACATACTGAGGAGAGAGGATGGTACAAGATGATCTATATAATGGTTGGTTTGTATTCCAACCATTCAACTCCACTTATTACATCAGTGTGCATGACACTAACACTCCTCCTCAATGTGATAAGCATTACACCCTTGGCAGCACTTTGAAGATGTTCTCACAGTATGTGAGACCCTATTTTTATGTTGCGGGTAAAAGGTCTCAGAGACCACTTCATCAGGATGTCTCTCCCTAGTTTCATAGGGATGTCTGAGTCTCCCTCCATAGTTTACATGTGGATCCTCTTGCAAAGGATGAGTCCATCTAGGGTACTGCATGGGTATGGGTAACCTGCACAGGTCATGGGTATTGTTAAGACCATACTCAAGGGGTGAAAGATCTGAAGGGCTTTGGCCTCAGTTCGTGCACTGTGCCCCTTGTCTGAGTAATGCCCCTTATTTCAGAGAGGAGATATATGTCTGAAGATCCAGAAGGAGTTGTGTGGCGGATCCGGACATCCGAAGGTATCGGATATGGTACGTCCGAAGGTTATCCGGAGCATAGGGATGGAAAGAGGATTAAGGCTAGCTTCGGAACAGATTCCTAACTAGAAACTGACAGAGGTAGACTATCCGAAGATAGAGTCGGAGATATAGACTAAAGGAATCAATCCTAAGTCTCGGAAGATGACTTAGAGCGGAGAGTGTCTCAAGTCCGGAGGAAACAGAATGAGCAGAATCTAAGATGATATTCGAACTAAGGTTCTACGGAGATCTACAAGTGGTTTATATATGGTAAGTATCTAAGACAGATAATCAACAAGTCCGGGACCAAGGGCTATGTACGAAGTGTAATGGAAGTCTATTAGTTAATGCGCAGTGGATCAGTAAGCATGAATCGGAAATAAAACACAGGTAATGGATCAGTGACACAGGATAAAACTATACACAGCCGGAGTACTGGAAACAGGATAAGTGATGAAAGGAGATAGATGCAGATATACACAAGGGAGATAGAGTGCAAGAAGTGAGCACATTTGGATGAGCGATCCGGACAGGATCTGTGGACTGGATGGAAATAGAATCGATCGGATCTGATCGGATATGGTCGGATCTGAGATCAGAAGTATGGTATATGACAGGTATGGGTATTGCTGGGGTATGGGTATGGGTCTGAGTTCATGGTACCCATACCCATACCCATACCCCTGCCACAGGCATCAATAAAAATAGGTACTATCTGAATAAATTTCAACTACCTAAACAAATCAAAAACTGTCAAACTCTAAAGACAAATATAAACATACTACATGACACTCACAAACCTTCATCACCTACTAGTACTGTCCATCATGCAGCTCACCTTTGCAGCCACAGCCAAATGAGTTATCAAAATGACCAGGAAAGCCAAAGCTGCCCTAGAAGAAAAGACTATCAGAACTTTGTCAAAGAAGCAGCAAGGTGATGGCAGTGGAGATAGTGCGAATACACACCTGAAGAAGGCAAAAAAAAACCCTGCTGCCTGGTAACACTCCCACTGACAGTGCAGGATCTACCGACAAAGACGAGCCAGTTGACAAAGATAGGCCTGTCATAGTTTCATTGACAGCATCATTGTCTCCATGTCCAGAGTCAGTTTTGAGTTGGTGTGCTGTTGTGTGTACTGAGGAGGAAGAGAATGCATTGTATGAGGACAACAAGACCATTGACCCAGTATCAGAACTGATGATGATGCTGAGATGGCAGAAGACAAGATCTGTATGTGGAATAACCTTGATATGAAAATTGTATTAATTGAGTACAAAACAGAACACCTAATGAAAGATTGGAACTCACCAGTCTACGCATTTTTTAATCCGATGCCACATATTATTGAAATTGATGGCTGCTGCGCTCATGATTTCAAGTGCCAAGCCAAAGGTGCAAGACCAAAGTGCAACAGTACCTTGATAAAGGTGATGCCGCTTGACTGGTAACATGCGGAAGCATGTGCATTCGTGCTGGGGCAATGAAGTGTTGAAAGCTGCTGATCAGGCTAAGGATGCCAATGAGGTCCGCCAAAAGATTGTTGGTAGTTTCCTGCAAAACAGATCAATCACTGCGTCATTTGAATGCAATGGCAAAGGGAAAGTTATGTACTTGCACTGTCAACATACATGTACAGAAATGAGGTATGAACAAAGTCTCATCAGAGTCTTGGGAATCTGAAAAAGCATCTGCCTTCAGGGCCGAAGTTGTGCGCTGGGTGTCTGAGAGCCTGCATCCATTTGACGTTGTCAAGGACCATGTGTTTCAGTCACTGATGAAGATGGGGAGGCCTGAATATCACATACCTTCTCCATCTACTGTTTCATATGATATGCAGCATGTCTTTGTGTGAACTCGACAGCGTATTGCTAAAATGCTACAGGTAAGTGATTTTCATTAATTTAAAGACAGATAATGAAGACATACCAGGAATATGACAGCAAAATAAAATTCACCACCAATGGTTGGTCATTGCCCAACCATCATGCATTGGTCACATTTTTGGTCCATTTTGAGCATGAGGGGGAGCCACTAAGCATACCATTAGATGTGGTTGAAGTTGGAAAGGTAAATACTTACCTATCTAGTAGGCATGTGTGAGCTAAGAAGTTTGTAGTCTCACACTGGCGAAGAGCTTGCAGAGATGTTTGCAAAGATGCTAGAAGGATTCAGCATATCAGAAAAGGTATGGTTAACAAAAACAAAACACACTTACATGCAAGTAAATCCATGGTGCACAGATCCTGAGCATTACTTGTGATAATGCATCCAACAATGATGCAATGATTTGCGAATTGAGTGGTAAAGTGCTGGAGTTTGGTGGAGCAGCAATGCACACAAGGTGCTTCCTCCACACAGTAAACCTGGTAGTGAAATCATTGATCCAAGAGTTTGATATGAAGAAACAAGGAGCTGACCAGGTGGATAGTACTGACATGGAGCTGGAAGAACTCAATGCAGAGGTGGAAGAGGATCCAGGGATGATGGATGAGGTAGATAATGATGTCATATGATGAGGTTGAGTTGTTGGATGAGGGTGAGCAGGTCAAGCTGAACAAAGAGATTTGACCAGTCAAGTTAGCGCTTATCAAGGTAAGTGCATACAACAAAAGAAAACTCACCATTGAATTCAACTTATTCCCCAGGTGTGCAAGCTCGCATACAAGATCATACACTCGACTACTATCATCCTTCCTGCATGGCATGGTATCCTGAGGGACTTGTTGGAACCCTAAACCCTCATGCCACACAATGGAATTTGACATTCAATATGTTGGACTGTATGCTGGAGCATTGTGGGGCCGTGAATGCTGTTACACAATGGCGGGACTTAGGTTTACGGAAGTATGAGTGGGTGATACTAGGACAATTGCAGAATATACTTAAGGTGTGTGCTCATTTTCCAATATCACACATGCTTATGCTACATTATTTGCTCTTATTAGATTCTGAAGGACACCACACTTTACTTCTTATGCGCAACACCTAACCTTGCAACAGTGATCCCAGCAATGGATCACGTTGACAAGATGCTCACCTCCTATTTGCACAACAAGAAATATCTGCTCTCGATTCATTTGGCAGTTTGGCTCGCAAAAAAGACACTCAACTGGTACTACCAGCTCACAGACAGGTCTCACACATATCAAATCTCAATGGGTAAGTTCTATTCAATTTTTTTTCTATTTCTACTGACAGTTAATATTACTATACTAGTGTTACATCCCAAACATAAGCTATCATACTTCAAGGCAGCACAATGGGAAGACAACTGGATGAAACTGCGGAGCAACTTTGTGCAAAGAATTCAAATGTTCGTACTTGTCACTTGATGACAACTCTGATTTTGGGCATGAGGAGGACATCTTGGAGTCAAATGGTGATATATTGATGGTGTGTTCTACTTACTTTTTACTTAGTGTTTGTACTGACTCAATCTTAGAGCGACAACATTTTTGATAATCTCCCAGTGCTTGCAGCTCCCAAACCTACTAACTCAGCCTCTGAACTCAACTGTTACCTTAGTACAAATGTGGAACATGTCACCAACCCTATCGCTTGGTGGTGTGAGTGTTGCAAATCATTCCCCCACCTGTCTTGCATGGCCATTGACTATCTAACTATCCCTGGTATGTGGCATTATTATTTTTAACACCTTGTAAGCTTACATTGCCTATAGCAACTTCTGTAGATGTTGAATGTCTCTTCAGTTGTGGGTGTCTTGTCCTTTCACATGTCAGAAATTGTTTATCAGCGCAGTCAACATGTGTGCTGCTTTGTGTTGGCTTATAGAGTGAGTTGAACCCGGTCAAATCTGAGGATATCAACTGCACCTCTAAGCTCCCAGATGTCATTGGTGAAGAGGAAGCAATTGAGGAGGGTTGGGACAGAATCCAGGTAGAATAGTATTACATTTGTTATTAGTATCCTAGTAGTAATTCATTACAATGTGTCACGAATTCCAAATACAAATCATTACTCTTTCCTCAATTTCCCTAAAGCATCTAAACCCAACGCTAAGACAAACACAAACTCCATTGAAATCCCTATAAACGCTTCTATAACCGAACTTCCTGATGAGGATGAAGAGATCTTTTATGATGCTATCGGATAAGATAAGATAAGATAGTGTCACATGATCTTAGAACCTTCTAGAATATGATGTCATAACAATGTCACAATCATCACATCGTACGATTCTCATTTCTATTTTATGATTGGCTAGTAGTTTCAAACTCAGTTTATATCTCAGTTTCAATATGTGTATATAGTTAGCTAGTTTCGCTGTAGTAGTTCTCTAGTTCAAACCTCTTGTATCTACACTGTAGCAATCCAAGACGTCCTTGCTCTTCTCTTCCTCTGTGATAACCTTAGTTTGAGTCCTAGTCTCTGCCCTAGCGTTAATTCATTTTGTGGGTTGTGACATTAGGTTTGAACTTTAGGGGACTCCGACTCGCATACCGCTGCATACTTTTCTTTTGGATTCCTCTTCAACGATAGTACCGTTGTAGACAATTCTCAAAAGTCTCTTATCATCTTCTGTACGCGTCTGTAAAGGCACTCGCACTTGCAGTCAGTACAAAATGTTTTGTCTTGCCCGACCCTAAAAAAGTCGCGATCTCTCTTCTCCCCTTTGCTCATTTGAGCGCATTTTCTACCAATAGTCTTTTGTAGTTAGTAGACCTCTACCAGGCCCAGCCTTATATTGCTGCTGCTAGTAGACGGTGGACGAGCAACATTAGGTGTTCGATCCGTGACCTCAGTGCTGGCCCAAGACCCTGCCTGCTGAGCTCTAGATAGTTTCCTTTTTACGATAGTTTTCTCTTCATACGATAGAAGGTCTAGTCTTCTTCAAAGTATTTAGTGGAATTGCCTCGTTGTTCAAGATAGACTGGTCGCTTGTAAGCTTGGCTGGAAGAGCACCGTGTCCCTCGAGTTTTTCCCACTTGGAAGATCACAAAAACCTTTACTATAGTTTTCCTAGTTAGTAAATAGGGAAGCATCTAGTAGGGTTGATTAAAGAACCCTTTAGACCTGAGTACGTGGTAGATCCGATCAGATATCGGGGACCGCTCAGTTTTCCATTTACGTACTTCTTTTCCCATCTCCTTTTCACCATCTTTCCTATTCGGGTTGACCGTTACGACTAGTCAACCACAGACATCAGTAAATCAGGTTCCAGAAAACAACTGGTACTATGTCTGCTCCCGCCACTACCATTCACAATGAACAAGCCCTGGCTGAGTATATCGCAAATGCTATCAATGTTGCGATTGCTCCAGTCCAAGAGCAAGTTCAAAGGCTCAGGAATATGAACGATGTCTTACAAGACAGAACGAAAAACTCCACGAAGAACTTCGTCAATATAGGGAAAGAATTGATGAACTGGAAGCAAAACCGACATCAACAGGAGGAACTCCCAAAATTGCGAAGCCAACAGAGTTCACTGGAGGAAAAGACTCCATCGACGTCGAAACATTCCTGGCACAAGTATCCCTTTACCTCACACAATATCCAACGCAACGCAACAACAACATCTCAGCTTAATGTTGTCCTATCTCAAGGGAAATGCCGGAAAATGGGCAGAACCTTACATTAAAAAACAAGCTGCAGGAGAATTAATCTTCAAGACTTCTTAGAGATTCTCACGCATGTTTAAAGATGAGAACAAAGAAGCGAAGGCCATTAGAGAATTAGAGACCCTTAGGCAAGGATCTAGTTCTGTTCCAGAATACATTGCATCCTTCAAACAAAAGTCGGTATTCACAAACTTCTCCGACTACGACCTCTGCCTTAAACTCCGATCTGGTCTACAAACCCGGATCAAAGAACAACTCGCTCATGTTGCGCTCAAAGACAAGAATACTCTCAACAAACTGATTGAAAGAGCAGTAGAAATTGGGCAAAACTTTGAAGAGTTGGACGCAGAGAAGAAGCGAAACACCTGGTGGACTCCCAAGTCTAACAGTGGAGTTCCTTCTTCATCAAGGGCTGGACCCAGTAACAGTGACGCTATGGATGTCGACTCCGGAAGGCAAAAAACTGCCCCAAACCGCAAGGAAAGCCTGGTGCTTTCAAATGTTACAGATGCGGTGGAGAAGGCCACATGGCTAGGAACTGTAAAGAAGCGCCGAAACCAGCGCAAGTGAAGGCATCGTCTGCCGAAGAAGAAACCGCGCCTAAATGGTTCAAGGACTGGTTATCCTCCAAAGAAGGCAAGGGTTTTTAGAAGGGTTGAAGTCAGAGTCTGCAGACCTAGACCCGAACAATCGATTCTCTATTCTTTCTAGTTTTTCAGATGTAACGGAAGTGTATATACGATCCAAATCAGAGCATTTTTATATTCCGATTACACTGAAAGGAAAGAACAGACAAGCAGACGTAAAAGCACTTGTGGACTGTGGTGCATCAACATTATTTATAAGTGAAAGATTTGTGAAGAACAATGATGTCCGGTGTCGTAAATTATTGCGTCCCATACCAGTCAAGAACATTGATGGTTCCTTAAATGCGCCGGAGCTATGACAAGATTCGCTGAAATAGGATTAAAGATTGGAGATCATGAAGAAGACAAAGCAGCCTTCATGGTTACAGATCTAGGAAGCGATGATGTTATTATCGGTATAGATTGGCTAAGGTATCATAATCCGGAGATTGATTGGAACGCAGGACGATTTGCTCTTACACGATGCCCAATTAAGTGTGAGACTAAAAAAGAAAAAAGACAAAAAAATAGAGAAAAACGAAAACCCAAAAACAGGGTGACTTGCCAGATCTGATTCCCACGAAGAGGAAGATGATGACGAAGGCATGGCGAAGAAGAGGGCGATGGTTGAGGAAATAGAAGATGAAGATAGTCCAAAGAATGAATGGATTAGATATAAAGCTTCTATCGCCACAGAACAAAAAGTAGCAGAGGAAGCTACTAAGAAGAAAAAGTCTGTAGAAGAAATGGTTCCAGACTAGCTTCATGATTACCTGGGTGTATTCTCAGAAGAGGAATCAAAGAGATTTCCTGAAAGAAAGAAATGGGATCATGCGATAGATCTTAAAGATGAGAATGATCTTCCACCGAATGCAAAACCGTATCCTTTATCACCAAAAGAAATGGACACACTGAAAGATTGGTTAAAAGCCGAAACTGCATTAGGACATATTAGAGATTCACAATCTCCTGTTGCAGCACCTTTCTTCTTTGTGGCCAAAAAAGATGGCAAATTACGACCAGTAATGGACTATAGAAAGCTCAATGAGAAAACGGTTAAAACGCGTACCCTTACCGAGATCTCAAGATCTAATTGATGCTTTAACTGGTGCCACAATGTACTCTAAAATGGATGTACGATGGGATACAATAATATTCGGATGAAAGAAGGAGACGAGTGGAAGGCAGCCTTCAAAATGCCTTTTGGTCACCATGAACCAACCGTAATGTATTTCGGGTTGACAAATTCTCCAGCAACTTTCCAGACCATGATGAACGAAATATTTAGAGATCTCATTGATGGAAAGACGGTCGTTGTCTACATCGATGACATCTTGGTCTTTACAAATGGAAATAAGGAGCAACACTGAAAAGTCGTGCGAGAAGTACTCAAACGATTGAAAGATAATGACCTGTTCTTGAAACCAGAAAAATGTAGTTTCGAACAGTCTAAAGTCGAATTCTTAGGGTTGATTGTGGAAAAAGGCAATGTATCTATGGACCCTGTGAAAGTAGAAGGAGTATTAAAATGGCCTGTTCCCAAATGCATAAAAGACATACAAGCATTCATGGGTTTTGCCAACTTCTATCGAAGATTCATATTGGGGTTCTCAGATATAGCCAGACCAATGAATGATTTGCTAAGAAAAGATGTTCCATGGAATTGGACGGAGAAACAACAGAATGCATTTGATGAATTGAAGAAACGATTCACAGAAGCTCCGCTCCTAGTAATGCCAGACGTTGAGAAAAAGAAAAGAATAGAGACTGATGCTTCTGATTATGCATCTGGTGCAGTACTTTCTCAACAAATGGAAGATGGACTATGGCATCCTGTTGCTTATTATTCAAAGTCAATGAATGATGCAGAACGAAATTACGACATTCATGACAAAGAATTATTAGCAATCATTCGAGCGTTAGAAGAGTGGAGGCACTATGTGCAGGGAGCACCTCATCCTGTGGAAATCTGGACCGATCATAAGAATCTCAAGTATTTCATGACGAGTCAAAAATTGACACGAAGGCAAGCCAGATGGAGTCTGTTCCTGGCGGAGTATGAATTTACACTCCAACATAAGCCTGGTGTAGTCAATGATAAGGCCGATCGTCTGTCTCGGAGATCAGACCACAGAGGGGGGGTAGAAAACGACAATTCTGATCGCATTTTGCTTAAACCGGAATTTTTCAAAATCAATGCTGCTAAAAGAGGCCAAGTTCTTATAGAAGGAGAAAAATCTCTTCTTAAAAAGATCAGACAAAGTACAGAACAAGAGCCTGAAGTGATGAAAGCGCTAGAAACGTTAAAAGCAGCACCGGTGCAATTGCATAGAGGAGTCGAAGAATGGAATGTTGAAGATGGATTGGTGTTATTCCGAGGATTGGTCTACATTCCAAATGATAAAGAAATCTGCCGAGAGATTCTAGAGTTATTCCATGACTCACCACCGGCTGGACATCCTGGACATGCCAAAACCTTAGAATTGATTTCCAGAAACTATTGGTGGCCAATGATGACAAAAAGTGTTCACGACTATGTAGATGGTTGCGATCGTTGCAGACAAACAAAAGTCTATCCCAGTAAACCGACGGGACCTTTACAGCCAAATGAAGTTCCAGAAGGACCTTGGCAAACAATTACATGTGACCTGATTGTGGACCTACCAAAGAGTGAAGGGTGTGATAGCATTTTTGTTGTCGTCGATCGATTTATGAAACAAGCACACTTCATTCCCACCAATAAAGAAGTAGACTCGAAGGAAATTGCCAAGCTATTTTTAAAGAATGTATGGAAACATCATGGAACACCAAAGAAAGTGATTTCAGATAGAGGAACACAGTTCATATCCAAATTTATGGGACAAATGTCAAAAAGATTAGGCACAAAATGGTCTGCTTCAACCGCCTATCATCCTCATACGGACGGACAAACAGAACGCGTAAATCAAGAAGTTGAACAATATTTACGCCTGTTTACCTCTTATAGACAAAATGATTGGGTATCTTGGTTGCCGATTGCAGAATTCTCGCATAATAACGCAGTCACAGTCACCGGTCATAGCCCTTTCAAAGTTCTATATGGATATAATCCAGAATTCACGATATCTCCTAATTCCAACTCCCGTATTCCGGTTGCCGATGAAAGAGTGGATCAAATGAAAGAAGCAAGAGATGATGCGGAAAATACTTTGAAACTAGTCAATGAACGAATGAAACGGTTCTATGACAAAGGAGTAAAAGACGCACCACAGTATAAAAAGGGAGACAAAGTCTGGCTAGACGCGAAAAACATTAAACAACGTCGTCCAAGTCAAAAACTGTCAGATTGTTGTCTTGGGCCCTTTGAAATACTAGAGAAGATTGGCGAGGTGAACTATAAATTGAAATTACCGGCAAATTATCAGATCCATCCGGTTTTTCACGTTCAATTACTCACCCATACTATGCATCTCAAATGATCCCTCATTCTCAACCCACCCGACCACCTCCTGACATAGTTGACGATCAGGAAGAATTTGTTGTAGAAGAAGTATTAGATAGCCGACTATTCCGAGGAAAGCTGCAATACCGAGTAAAATGGGAAGGATATCCGATAGAAGAATCGACATGGGAACCAGAAGAAAACGTAAAGAATTCCCCGATTCTTATAGCAGAGTTTCATAAAAAGAATCCCATGGCGGCTAAAACCAAAAGAATTCAAGGCTCTATACTTAATTCGGAAGATTTCAAGAAATGGAGAACACGTAACATCAGACCTTCATACATTCGCGATGACACTCATCCTAGAGAGGGGGTAATGTCACGAATTCCAAATACAAATCATTACTCTTTCCTCAATTTCCCTAAAGCATCTAAACCCAACGCTAAGACAAACACAAACTCCATTGAAATCCCTATAAACGCTTCTATAACCGAACTTCCTGATGAGGATGAAGAGATCTTTTATGATGCTATCGGATAAGATAAGATAAGATAGTGTCACATGATCTTAGAACCTTCTAGAATATGATGTCATAACAATGTCACAATCATCACATCGTACGATTCTCATTTCTATTTTATGATTGGCTAGTAGTTTCAAACTCAGTTTATATCTCAGTTTCAATATGTGTATATAGTTAGCTAGTTTCGCTGTAGTAGTTCTTTAGTTCAAACCTCTTGTATCTACACCTGTAGCAATCCAAGACGTCCTTGCTCTTCTCTTCCTCTGTGATAACCTTAGTTTGAGTCCTAGTCTCTGCCCTAGCGTTAATTCGTTTTGTGGGTTGTGACACAATGCTCTTCATAGTGACCTGCAGGTAATACCCCAGGTCCATTATGTCAAATTTTTATTTATTTATCATTGTTTATTGTCCTGTGGGGCAGAGCCCTATGCTGGACAGTACTTACAGTGTATTTACAGTGCTAAATAATATGTGCGTTTAGGTTCTATGTGTGTCTGTGATATTGGTCCAGGCTTTCGCGAGGATGATAGACACCATCTAAAGGCGTGACATGGGGTTTCGAGTGGCTTTCTGGTTAGCCGACTTCTATGAATCTGATTCTAATCTTGTTCTGGGGGGTAATGTCTCCGAAGGAGCTGAGCAGGTGACGAGTGCAGGCGATGAATTTGAAGAGGGATTTGGTGCATTTGTCATCATTCAGCAGATTTTTCAGTTGGTGTGCTTTGGGACTGAGTTCTGCTCTCATAGTGCTTCCTTGTCTGATGTGCGTCGGGCAGGCAAGTAGATAATGATGAACTGATTCGTCTCGTTCTCGGCAGGATGGGCAAAGCGGGGAAGGGGCTTCCGAGATGCGATGGAGGTGCTTGTTCAGCGGTATGTGTCCTGTTCATAATTGGATTAGCAGCAATGCGTGGTGTCTGGGGAGTTTCTTGGCCAGTTTCGCAAAACCTTTGGAGGGGAAGGATGGGTCTATTTCTTTGAATTGTGCGTATATGGGAGATGTTTGGAGGATGGATGTTGTCTTGAGTGCAATGATGCTGCAGAAGGTCTGCTTTATTGCCGATTTTCTGCATGGGAGTAGGATGGGGGTGTTGTCTGCATTGTGGAGGGATGTGGGGAGTTTGAGGTTCTCTGAGTTCTCTCCCCGGGCGGCGCGTTTTGCCTGTTCATCTGCTGCTTCATTTCCAGGAATGCCTATATGGCTGGCTGACCATCATATGATCAGTTTGTGGTTGTCGTTCCTCGGCAGTAGTTGACGTAGGTTGTCATGGAATATATCAATGAGGTAGTGTCCTGGTTGTGATTGGAATCCACCAGTTGCTCAAATCGCTGCTTGGTTATCCACCCCAAGCACCATGGTTGGTCTAGTTCTGCCCCATCGTCTCGTTCTTTCTCTCAACAACTCTACCACCAGGATCGTTTCCACAATCTCCCCTTCATATACTGTATGTTCTTTGGTCTTCCCTAGGTAAAACCTCCTCTCGTCCACCATTCTGTCGCCCTCCATTAGCACTGCCACCCCTCCTATACCACCATCAATCGCCAACCCATCTGAGTAAACTCTTAAGTCCTTGTCTGCTATTGTGTCCTCCAGGTGTGCCTCCTCTGGTTTGCTCGCTATTCTCAACTCAACATCTGGGACATTATGTCGATACCCATAGCAAAACCCATACCCATACCACAGGTATGGGTATGGGTCCAACTGCCCACACCCACGGGTTTACCCATGTAGTTCCATAAGTCCATCCTCCTTATCTCCAGATTCTCCACAGTCAATGTTCTGTTGGTGCAATGTCCATGAGGGTGACCTCTGAGTCTCACCACAGATCCTCTGCACCTGACTCGGATGTCCACAGTGGCAGATGCATATGTCAGAGTTCATGATGTCCATGATGACAGATGATATGTCAGAGTTCCTATATGTCAGACTACATGTTTTTCAGAGTTCATGATGTCCATAATGACAGATGATATGTCAGAGTTCCTATATGTCAGGCTACATTTTTTTTCATGCTTCCTTAGTACAATTCAATTTGTTTTTTTCTTTCTGTCACCAATGAGGCATGAATCAGACAGAAGGGCATGCATCAACTAGTATGGAAAATACAGTGATACAGCAAATATAACAATAATAATAAATGGACATCAATGGCCAAATGCGAGGCCCAATATCACAATAGTATATAGCAATGCAAAAACAAGTGAGTGACCAAGGCAATCCAATGAATGCAACAAATAGAGAATATCAAAGGTTTGTCTGGTCATCAGAATAATCAGGACCATATCCATGGCGAAACCCTCCTCCCCCCATAATATGGGTTGCTGGAGGGGTGCCAATAATCTTCATGGTACTCTTGAGGGTCGTGGTTGTGGTAGTGACTGTCTTGATATCCACTGCTGCAGTGGTGGTTTTCATCATACTGCTGGGGGAGTTGTGAGCCACAAGGAGGTTGAGAGCTGTGACATGGTGGAGGAGGCTGTGAGCCACAAGGGGGCTGTGGGCCATGAGGAGGTGGGGGGACATAAGAGGGCGGAGGGCCATGTTGCATATGTTGATCATAATAGCCACACTAGTAATCAGATGGCAGATAGCGAGGGAACCCATGGCCAGGACCCTGTGGATGATTCTCCCTGTACAGAGGATCATTCCATGTTGAGTAATAATGTGGCTCCATATATGATCCCTAATGTGAACTGTGCATGCAGTCATCAGCCTGAACAATGTCTTGTCTCATGTTGGCATCATGGGAGCACTTGGTAGCCAAATTTCCCAGCTGAACCAGTGCATGATCATCATTGGGTAGGGCAGGAGCAGGAGCAATATTGTTACTTGGAGTAGCAGTAACATTGTCTCTTGGAGTGGTAGTAACACTCTCTGGAGTGCCTGCAGCAGGGACAACATGGTCTGTGAGCATGTGGGAAGGCTGGTGACGGATTGGTGAGGGTGACGCTGGTGACTTAGGCCAAGAAGGTAGCCTGTTGTCAAGCTCAGCATGGTCTGGAGTAGTACCTACAGTAGGCTCTATGTTGTCTGACACAGTGTTCTCATTGGTGGAGTTGGTCTCCTCACATGCTATAGGGGGCTTGACTGGATGGAGCTTGGGGCACTCTAAATATATGGTCAATTTACTAGTGAGAGAATAATGAATTAGCACAATACCTTTGACACCTTTGAGTTCTGGTAGGCCATCACAAAGGCATTTGGCAGCATCACCAGGCATTTCATCATCAGACGACTTAACAATCTTAAGCTTCCCTGCCTTCTCATTTTCTCCCTTAGTCCTGATGGGCTCTGCCTTTATTTACCTTGGATGCAGGTGCCTCTGTAGATGAAGCCCTCTTCTTGGCTGCTCATGAGCTACCCTCTGACTTTGCCTTCTGTTTCTTGGATGTAGCCTTGTCCTTATAGTTGGGGTTGGCCTTAGTAGTCCCATTCCCTGAACCAGATTTGGCATCGCTAGATATGAGAGACATAACTTCCTTTGGCTTCATGACCTTCTGTTGTTTTGGGAGTTGTACAACCTTGAATTTATGAGCAGGAGGTCTACCAATGGGTATGTTGGGCAGACAAGTTGAACCATTGGAGTCGGAGTCGCCAGAGTCATCAGAAAGGGTGAGTGGGGAAGCACAGAAGACTGATGCCTCCTGAAAGGTCTTGCCTTTCCTTTTGGTGATAGCCTTACTAGGCTTCTCACGAGCAAGTTTCTTGTGGTCAGAAGTTCTGTTCGTGAAAAGACGATGTCTTGCTGCATGGATGGAATCCACTGGGGGATATGTGCCCATCACTACTGGGCACTTAGAAATGAGAATCTGTATCAAAATATGCCTAAATGTCAGAATGCAGGAATAGAATAAGTTGAAGACATACCTTGTTTGTTGTCCAAAACCTTTTTTAGTTGCATAGTGCAATGACCTCACTAGCTTCCTTCAGAGTGAGATTGGCAATGCCTTTACTCTTTGAAGCATGATATTCCCCAGGGAGTATGATATCCTTGGGGTAGCCCGTCATCATCATTCCCTGATGTGTGAGCTCCACTGGGATTGTATTCCATGGAAACTTTTTTGATGACAGAAATTTGCTGCCCAGGCTTGCTGTCACTCCACATTAATGCAAGTAAGAGCAGGAAGATATATTGACACATACTGAGTTGGCGACAGATCTCTGCTTTGATCCACCTGGTCCTGTCCTTGGCTATATCGATGGTGTCAGATAGAGTGATTGAAGCCTCATGGCCGCTAGGCATGTCTGGTTGGGTTACATTGTTATCTCCTGGGAAGGCTTCCTCAACAATAGTGAGTGATGTCAAATTACTAGGCATGGGGAGCTCAGTCACCACCAAGTTCTCTGAAAGATATGAGCAACTTACTATACTTACGCCTTGAGATGCCTGATGATCATATCATTGTCAGCCTTACAATGTGAGAGCCAAAACTGTAAGAGTGTGAGCATATGGTGTTGAGGTTAAATCCAAACCAAGAGAATGAACTTACACCAGCAGCTCCCAGAGTTGTATGGGCCATGCCAATGTAACGAACATATTGGTGCTGGCCTCGAAACCTTACCTTTTAGCACTCATCTCATGTCTATAGGAGTTACCACTTGTCCATGGCCATCTTACCCCTTTAGCATTGCTGGCAGCATCCCACGCTTACCGCACACCATACTGACTGCCGCACCACGTTCCATGTACTGATGTCCTTCCATGTCCTTGCTGCATCCACATAGTTCCATTTGGTGCATAGTTTATTACATGACCGTTTATCACTTATTCCACGGCAAGCCTTATTACATGTTGCCTTGTGCTGCAGCCACTGTAACAGACAAAATCAGGCTGACCTTGAAACAGTAGTTTTTGCATAGTGTCTCTTACTTAGGCTTTCCTTACCTTAGGTCCGCATTTTGGCTGATTACATAAGAACCGACCTTGCACCTGTCTTTACACCACTTCACCACTAGCAGTAGCAGTCTGAGACTTACTGTTTGAATGATCATTTTACTACTCTTCTGAGCTCTGAGCCTTGGACCAGAAACCCTTGGGTTGAATAGCAGCTAGGCAGCATTCAACATATATCTGCACCCCAGCAGAGTTGTGTTACCCACACCGCCTCACACTACGTTTACATACAGTGGTTACTGTACTTGAGCGCTACTGATTTCACCTAATGCATTCCGAGTACATACAATTTAGGATATAAGCACCGCATACCCCGCATGATACAGCACCTTATTTTCACTGTACTATAGGTCAGGATTAGTGTCTAGCTCTGGATCTACCCAGTAGTGGACTTAGTCTTTAAAGTTCCTTACTGCTTGTTAATCAATTTCGCTCGTTCACTGTTACCGCTGGCACACCACTAGATTATTGACCCCTTTTTTGACTGAATTTCATGCTCACTGCTACTCTACTGCTGAGAGTACCGCAGACTTCTTTACTGTTTCTTTGCACCGCTTGCACCACAACCGCTGACTTTATCGCTCATTATTGCTCACTTGACGCTATGTTTACAAGCATTATCTCAACCACAGTAGCACCGCTACATACAATGCTAGTTCCAGCGGCATCATCGCTGACCGCGGCAACTTACCGCTGACTACGACACTATATTCGCACATTGGTTTGACTCAAACTTGACTATACTAACAGGCATTCTCCTTTAGGGTCGAACGCTCTTGCCTTGCAAGTGAAGCAGACTAGACGGAGCGCAAGACCACACATACTAACTTAGGAGGTGGTTTATCTACAGCCCAGGTTAGGTTGTATCTTTACACCGAGACCACCATCTTTATTAATGACTTTGCCACATGCCACCAAAGCTGCTTCAAATCCGAACCGTGCAGCTCCTTCATCCATCTATATGTGTTCAGTATTATGATACCACCAGTTTAGATGTGCATACCACAGCAATGATCTTCTTACAAAACTTTTGGAACTCCTGTGCATGCATGGCAATGGTCTGAGGGATGCCACTGAGAAGTACAGACTGGCCATGGTACTCCAGGATAGTCTGCCATGTGTCTGGATATGCTGCTTTAAATAACTCATAGCAGTTCATCAGGAAAAACTGTTTCTCTATATTGAAGACCCTCCTCTATATAGCCTCTATAGTATACCATAGTGCTGTATGGTCTATGGTTTGCTATAACAGTCTATAGACCACTATTGACAAGGACTACAACTTGGGGTTTCATCAGAAAAGTTCCCATGGTCAAGGTGCTTTTTTGAACCATCCACTTTTGAGTATTTTGCTTATAACTCACTAGGATCTTAGCCTATTGATGTCATAAGACTATGGGTAGACTCTCCTTGACAAGGGCTACAACTTTGAATAAAAGTTCCCATGGTCAAGTAAGCAAAAATGCGAAAATTCCCTAAGTCAAAATTTACCAAGTCTTGTGATGTGGCTTTGTTTGGCACAGCTTATATAAGTGCGGTCAATCACCAGTCTTTTCCCACCTTTTCCCTTCCTTTCCCTTCCTTCCCTCCTCCTCATTCTCCTTCTACTCAACAATTTTCGCATTTTTTGACTATCTGGTAAGTCTTTCTCTTCCTTCTTCCACTCAATCATTTTCGCATTTTTCACTATTTGGCAAGTCTTTCTCTCTTCTTCTCCTTCCCTCTCTGACTCTCTTCTTCTAGCTCCGCATTTTTGACTATTTGGGTAGTAAGTCTTTCTGTCTCTCTTCCTCCCCTCCTCCTTCCACTCAATTTTTGCTTTTCTGCTCTCTGCCCTCCTCCTGCTCTACTCTGCTCCTCTTCCTGCTTATCCTGTTCTTCTCATTTTCGCATTTTTGCTCTCCTGCTCTCATCTCCCCCTAGCATACCTAGTTTAGATCATATCATAGACTTGTCATGTATTTTAGTACTTGAATGAAGCTTTTAATATGTATTGAAACAGATGTGAATAAGTCAATTATATTAAAGCTATTGAAAGATATACATGTTGAATATGGACAACTATATAGTTACCATAGTACTATATTGTACTATAGGGCACTATATATTGCTATAACTAGCCCACACAATTGGGCACTTGGCTATATGAGCTATAGCCCTATGCACCCTATATAATGTGTTATAGTTCTATATAGTGCTATATACAGCTATATAGCCATAACACATTTTCCTGATGTTACAGCATACAGTAGCACCTGGACAAAAATTATTAGAAAAAACAACATAGCAAGAGTGAGAGATGCTCACTTGGTGTTCCTGGTACATCTGAAGCCTTGCCACTGAGTCAGTCAAGCTCCTGCTTAAGGTTATCCTTGAAGTAGCCACTATATGCATTCCAATGGTTGACTCTGTTGATGCCACAAGTGTGGCTCTTGTGCCATAATGAAATGATTTGATGAGTGGGGATGGAAGTTTGATGGCTGAGCTCATGCACAAGGTGTTCCATATTCACAAAAACCTTGTGGAGGATGTCATTCATCGCATCATGCCTCCATCCTTTCACAGTAGATCACAGCCTCCCAATGCTGGATTCAATTGAAAGGTGGGGGTCGAAGGTATGATGCTGTAATGAACATATTGGTGCTGGGCTTAAAAACCCTATCTTTTGACACTCGTCTCACGTCTATAGGAGTTACCACTTGTCCATGGCTGTCTTACCCCTTTAGCATTACCGGCAGCATCCCACACTTACCGCACACCGTACCGACTACCGCACCACATTCCACATACCAATGTCCTCCATGTCCTTGCCACGTCTGCATAGCTCCATTTGGTGCGTCGTTTGTTTTATGTTTGTTATCACTGATTCCACAGCAAGTCTTATTACATGTTGCCTCATGCCGCAGCGCCTCACGCTATGTTTACATATGGCGGTTACTACACTCGAGCGCTACTGATCTCGCCTAGAGTATTCTGGATACATACATTTAGGGTACAAGCACCACATACCCCACATGATACAGCACCTGATTTTACACCATTGCACGTACTATAGGTCAGGATTATTGTCTAGCTCTGGATCCACCCAGTAGTAGATGTAGTCTTTAAAGTTCCTTATCGCTCATTAATCGATCACGCTTGTTCTCCATTACCACTGGCATACTGCTGGACTTTTGACTGTTATTTTGACTGAACTTCTCATGCACCGCTACTTTACTGCTGAAAGTACTGTGGCTTTCTTTACTGTTTCTTTGCCCTGCTCGCAACCTTACACTACTGCTGATATCATTGCTTGACATCGCTCACTCGATGCAACTGTTTCTGACTATATCTCGACCACAGTAGCACCGCTACACATGACACTAGTTCCGGCGGTATCATCACTGACCGTGGCAACTTACTGCTGACCACACTTCATTCGCACATAAGTTGGCTTGAACTTGACCATACTAATAGGCATCCCCCTTTAGGGTTGAACACTCTTGTTTTCACAAGTGAAGCAGACTAGACAGAGCGCAAGACTCACATACTAACTTAGGAGGTAGTTTATCTACAGCCCAGGTTAGGTTGTATCTTTACAATGCGTGTCTCAGAAATGGAGGGTATTGTAGATCAGCAAACAAGGGTAGTCTAGACAGCACTGCACAGCACCCCAGTGCACACAGCAAGGGTTCTGTCTGTAAAGAACTGGGACAGGACTGGGTGCAAGACTTACAGCAGTAACACAAGCATGATAAACATGAGTATCATTCATTATTAATGTTGTGTACCATATGGGATTGTGTTTAACTATGCAACATTAATGATCAGTAGATAGATGTATGAAACATAATGGCAATAGCATAATTCCACGGAAATGAGTGCAAACAAATGAAATGATCGAGTTAGTCAAGCATAGCTTGGAAGACGATGGTGTGAGTCTTCAGTGCCTCTGTCTTGGCACTAGTACAAGTGTCATCAATGATATCCACGACTGGAGAAAACTTGATATTACCTAGCAGCCTTTGCCCATCGATGCCTAAACCCACGGCACTTGGATTCATGGTACTGGTCTTTTTCGATCTGGTCCATCAA
This sequence comes from Suillus spraguei, assembly GCA_016800925.1. Lineage (NCBI taxonomy): Eukaryota > Fungi > Basidiomycota > Agaricomycetes > Boletales > Suillaceae > Suillus > Suillus spraguei. The sequence goes on from JABCPU010000260.1 coordinate 76,641, forward strand.
GCATAGGATACCTTCGTGAATGGGACAGTACATATTGACATGCAATTTTTCTGTGCGCCACACGCCCGTCCTGTATTCATCAAATGCTGCAGCCAGCTGAAATAGATCAGTGCACATTCAGGAAAAATGAACTTACTTACGATTGTGGCGGCCAGTGCTACTGCACTTTGGGTACAGAATTCACAAAGATGTCAGGAAAAAATTGAGCCAGTGCATTCTTACCCATGTAATAGTACATTTTACAAAGATCCTCCAGTGCGATGTGTGCGAGATTATTAGTGCGGGTGTAAAGATACAATCTAGCCTGGGCTGTAGATGAACCACAGCTAAACTAGTATGCAAGCCTTGCACTGTCTAGTCTGCTTCACTTGCAAAGCAAGAGTGTTCGACCCTAAAGGGAATGCTAATTAATATAGTTTTGATAATGCCCAACCTGTGGTGCGTGACTGCCGTCGGAGGTAGCGAGATGCTAGCAGTGACCTCCAGTCCGTGGGGAGGACTAGCGGTAATACTAGCGGTAAGTGTGGAAAAGTGGTAGACAAGCAGTAGCGAAAGTGGTAAAACTGTGGTAGTGCATGTGGTAAAACTGCAGTAGTGCGTGCAGTAACACTGCAGTAGTGCATGTGGTAAAACTGCGGTATGGCGTGGGAAACTGGCGGTCAAACAAGCGGTGAAGCGCGGGAAAGTGGTAACAAGCGGTGGTGCATGCAGCAGTAAAGCAATTCTTAAGAGACAGTAACTTCAGTGAAAGACTTTATTCCGTTAGAGACAGTGGTAGTGACTATTCCTAAGTACTGTGTGTACCATAGGGGAAAGTAAAAGTACCGGTGACACGCACCAAACTGGTCTGGTGCATGGCTGACTAAACACTACTGCAGCTGACAAATAGTACCAGGACTATAATAGCTTAGTGTTCCTCTATTCAGAATCAATCCATGATGCAGAATCGAAAGTTTCTTTTTGCTCGTAAAAGTTTGCTTATTATTTCTAATTCATTTTTCATGGGTGTGTTTATGTATGTTTTGGCTACAGAAACTACTTCATAAGATTCCCACAGATGTCAGGTGACCCCAGCAAAATAATTACATAGAGTTACCCTGCAGAAAAACTCATGAAACACATTATGATTCACTCGCGTCACCTCTATGCATCTACAAAAAGTGCAAATTTATGCTTCAAATATTACATAATTGATATTCCTCCTAGGATAGCCACTAATAGTCACTGATCTCAAATTTATGCATAGCCATTGATATCCCACATGACTTTTTCTCACACCCTTGAGCATATTACAAATCAACTATGACAATATTCAATAAACAGGGTAGGTCAGCACCCCTACAAAATGTGGGGAAAACAGTAGCATAGCCATTCATTTTGTCTATATAATACCCACCTTTTTGTCAATAAGAGAGAGATTTTCTCCCTCCTTAGAAATATAACTGAGAGTGAAGTGTGACCAGCTGTATCAGTACACTGTCAAGAACATTGTCAACAACAGTAACATTGGAAGTCTACACTGTGAGGATAGCACTACCCTGAGCTCACTGTGTCTGACAACCAGCGAGACAACAAATCTTTTTTCTTTGACAAATTCATTCTAGTTTCTTTCATCATCTTCCTCTCTGTTTTTCTTTCTCTGTTGTCTGTTTCCTTGCTTCTGTTCTTTTGAATCTTTCTCTTTTCTTCTTTTTTCTTTGATTACTGGTCTCTCTCTCTCTTTCAAAGTTGTTGGTGCTAAGTGTCCTTGTATTTTGATATTTGTGTTGTCTCTTAGTCATCTAAGGCCAGAGTAGCTTAGTGGGAGAGACTTTAGAGGTTGACAGTGACACTCGATCTTGCACATCTGAGTAGCGATACTGAGTTAAGGTTCTTCACTGACTGATAGACTCTAGTTATTGAAAGGGGACTTGGTATTGAAATCCAAGGACGTCCGTTCCTGCTAACTGCTTAATACTCATAGTGAGTTCCTTGGCAGCAGGTTCAATGTAAGCTAGAAGATCTCTGAAGTAGTGATCAGTCTTGACCAGAGATTCTACCTGCTTGTCTGAGAGGGTGATTGTTGTAATTTCCCACAAGTTTTGGTAGCACAATTGTTGCAAACACCTGCATCCGTTGAAGAGAGTAATTTGGCCAGTTACTTCTGTTTCTAAGTTTGTTTGACTTCTGTGTTTTTCTTTGAAGTTTAGTTGTTTCAAGAATCTTTGTCATTGTCCAAGAGTTTGCTGATCTCACAGAGTGACTCATTTGCTGACTGTAGCCTGTGGAACATAAACAGCCACCACATACAACCACGTTATCAGTCATTGGTATTTGTCTGAATCACTGACCGTGGAGATATTTGTTTTTATAGGTCTTTATCTATAGATCATCTATCTAAGAAGACACCGGAATGTGCGAAGAGTCCTTTTTAACATGTACCGTGAACGGCCAGAATACATAGCAAGAACGGTAGTGAGATAGAGATATTTAGCTCAGAGGCACGCAGCGAGCAAGCGGTGTCTCAGAAGGTAAGGTAAGTCTTGCCATAGCTTTAGTAATGGCGGAAATGAATATGCTACACACCAATGGATCTTAGACAGAAATGGAATGGACAGGAGGACATCGGTAGCGATATTGGTAAGGGGCAAGGATCCATGGAGTGAAAATGGTACCGGCGAAGCAAAAGGCTAATGCTCACTATAGGGGATTTCTTGGTAGCTGCTGTAGGCAGTAATGAGACACTTGTGTAAAACGCACTTTCATGGTCAGCGTGACTTTGTTCGCTACAGTGCGACAAGTAAATATGTGTGGAGCAAAGCTTAGCGCATGAGAAGAAGTGATGTTTGCCAGGCTTATAGGACAGGGTGAGTGTATCAATTACCAGATATATTGGTGACCTTCGTTTTGTCTGAGGACAAGATCACCCAAGCAGAGATGCACCCTGAGAGATTGACACTAAAGAGGGTAAAATGAGCATTTAGCACTGAAATTCACATATAAATTGTACCTGGAGGTACCATGAATGATCACCTGTCATAAAACTATTATACAGTGGCTCAAAAAACTGTCCGCATGTTTTGACATTTTTCACTATCTATGATATTGTGTGAGAATGAACAAATTCCTCAAGGACATACTTATACCACATTGTAGTATGGCTTCAGGGCTTTTATTTGAGCCCTACACCGTGGGAATCGGCGGAGATATGGTGGAGATATAAGGCTTATAAAATGATGACTCATGTGGACAGTTTTTTGAGTGTATATTAAAACTATATAAATCATTATTTATGACACCATAAAAATCATGCCACTATTATATAAATTATAAAGTGGTGTCATTATGTTATTTTATGACTATATCTAACTATATAAACCAGAATATCTCATGTATCATAGTCATAATCACCATGAAAGCCATCTCCTCTGCTCAAAGAGATAATATCCTCTCTCTGTCTTATGCTGGCCTCTCTGCTCGCCAAATTTCCTCTAGAACTGGAGTATGCAAGTCCACTGTGGCCAAGTTCATCAAAGAAAGCCACCCAGACAAGGAAAACTCTTGTGGAGGACGTCCATCCAAGCTTACCTCTACTGACAAAAGGGCTATTATCCAACATATCACTACAGGAAAGGCTGATAATGCTGTCCAAGCCACCCATTATATCAATTCCACCATCACTACCCCTGTCTCTTCACAAACTGTGAGGAATGTTCTCAAGGCAGCTCATCTCAAGGCAGTAACAAAGAAGAAAAAGCCTCTTCTCTCCATCAAACATAGGCAGAGAAGACTAGCCTTTGCCTTAGCTCATCAACACTGGACTGTAGAGGACTGGAAGCGTGTTATATGGTCAGATGGATAGGTTGTAATTGTATGGAAAAAGAAGGGAGATGGCCTAACAGACAGAGAGGTTAATGGGACTGTCAAGTTTGGAGGAGGTTCTTTAATGGTATGGGGCTGTATGGGATGGAATGGTGTGGGAATGCTTGCTGAGGTTGAGGGGAAGATGAATGCTGAGCAGTATGTGGACATTTTAAATGACCACTTGCTGCCTAGCTTGGCAGAATCAGGGATTGATGAAGAAGATATCATTTTCCAACAGGATAATGATCCCAAGCACACATCCAGAAGAGCTAGGGAATGGTTTGAAGAACATAACATCAATGTTCTTGACTGGCCAGCACAGTCCTCTGATGTCAATGTCATTGAACATCTCTGGGGAACACTCAAGAAAAAGCTTCAAGCCTATGAAAACCCCCTAAAGGAGTATGGGAGCTTTGGGAGAGAGTAGCAGTGGAATGGGGGAAGATCACAGCTGAGGATTGCCAGAAATTAATTGAGAGTATGCCTAGAAGGATAGAGGCAGTAATTAAAGCCAAGGGAGGTCATACAAAATACTAGAATACCTGGTTATTACTGTAAAATACTTGAGTCAAAAAACTGTCCGCATGAGTCACCATTTTGTGAGCCTTGTATCTCCACCATATCTCCACCGATTCCCACGGTGTAGGGCTCAAATGAAAGCCCTGAAGCCATACTACAATGTGGTATAAGCATGTTTTTGAGGCATTTGTTTGTTCTCACACAATATTATAGATAGTGAAAAATGCCAAAACATGCGGACAGTTTTTTGAGCCACTGTACCATGGCTTGTAAGTATCTTGCTCTTCTAGCTGTTCCTTGTGATCCTTGACCCAGAAGAGGAGCCTATTGTATGTCAAGTTTGATCAATCTAAACTTGACTTGGAGTTTCCGGTTTAACCAAATTATGGCCATGGTATTAGATGAAAAGTCCATCGCCATGCAGGAGCATGCGGTGAGATTCATCCGGCAGTTAGTATAATGCTACGCTGAAGACTTCGTACTTCCGATGATCACTGTCCTACAATCTCTTCTCAGTGATCCTCGCTTACAGAGTATCAATTTCATTGTCGGACAGGTTTGAGTATAGCCATTTTTGTGTTACAGTGGCTCAAAAAACTGTCCGCATGTTTTGGCATTTTTCACTATCTATAATATTGTGTGAGAAAAACAAATGCCTCAAAAACATGCTTATACCACATTGTAGTATGGCTTCAGGGCTTTCATTTGAGCCCTACACCGTGGGAATCGGTGGAGATATGGTGGAGATACAAGGCTCACCAAAATGGTGACTCATGCGGACAGTTTTTTGACTCAAGTATTTTACAGTAATAACCAGGTATTCTAGTATTTTGTATGACCTCCCTTGGCTTTAATTACTGCCTCTATCCTTCTAGCTACTCTCATTAATTTCTGGCAATCCTCAGCTGTGATCTTCCCCATTCCACTGCTACTCTCTCCCAAAGCTCCCATACTCCTTTAGGGGGGTTTTCATAGGCTTGAAGCTTTTTCTTGAGTGTTCCCCAGAGATGTTCAATGACATTGACATCAGGAGACTGTGCTGGCCAGTCAAGAACATTGATGTTATGTTCTTCAAACCATTCCCTAGCTCTTCTGGATGTGTGCTTGGGATCATTATCTGTTGGAAATGATATCTTCTTCATCAATCCTGATTCTGCCAAGCTAGCAGCAAGTGGTCATTTAAAATGTCCACATACTGCTCAGCATTCATCTTCCCCTCAACCTCAGCAAGCATTCCCACACCATTCCATCCCATACAGCCCCATACCATTAAAGAACCTCCTCCAAACTTGACAGTCCCATTAACCTCTCTGTCTGTTAGGCCATCTCCCTTCTTTTTCCATACATACACCTTCCCATCTGACCCATCCTATTGATTTTGGTCTCATCTGACCATATAACACGCTTCCAGTCCTCTACAGTCCAGTGTTGATGAGCTAAGGCAAAGGCTAGTCTTCTCTGCCTATGTTTGATGGAGAGAAGAGGCTTTTTCTTCTTTGTTACTGCCTTGAGATGAGCTGCCTTGAGAACATTCCTCACAGTTTGTGAAGAGACAGGGGTAGTGATGGTGGAATTGATATAATGGGTGGCTTGGACAGCATTATCAGCCTTTCCTGTAGTGATATGTTGGATAATAGCCCTTTTTGTCAGTAGAGGTAAGCTTGGATGGACGTCCTCCACAAGAGTTTTCCTTGTCTGGGTGGCTTTCTTTGATGAACTTGGCCACAGTGGACTTGCATACTCCAGTTCTAGAGGAAATTTGGCGAGCAGAGAGGCCAGCATAAGACAGAGAGAGGATATTATCTCTTTGAGCAGAGGAGATGGCTTTCATGGTGATTATGACTATGATACATGAGATATTCTGGTTTATATAGTTAGATATAGTCATAAAATAACATATGACACCACTTTATAATTTATATAATAGTGGCATGATTTTTATGGTGTCATAAATAATGATTTATATAGTTTTAATATACACTCAAAAACTGTCCACATGAGTCATCATTTTATAAGCCTTATATCTCCACCATATCTCCCGCCGATTCCACGGTGTAGGGCTCAAATAAAAGCCCTGAAGCCATACTACAATGTGGTATAAGTATGTCCTTGAGGAATTTGTTCATTCTCCACAATATCATAGATAGTGAAAAATGTCAAACATGCGGACAGTTTTTTGAGCCACTGTAATTCCTCCAGTATAAACCTTGGAACATTCAGACAGTATTCAACTGCCTGTCCCCGCTCACACCCCCTTCGACTGCTGAGGATTTCTGGCCAATGTCAGTGTTTACCACTGCCACATTGAGGGCAAACTGGTCGATATCACTGTTGGTCTGGTTATATATCATTGTCCATCTCTAAGTTCGCAGGTGCACAGACATACATATGAGAGCTGGTATTGGTCAAGTTTGGCTTTTCAGAGGCCAATGGAAGCACTTCCCTATTAGGAAGGTTCTCAGAAGTAGAACCCTGGAAGTAGAGCATGGTACTTGATTTGTCAGATTTGACCGAATAAGGAATGACCTGTGCAGTGATTTGACCCTTGGCAAGCACCAGCAGAAAGCATGGGAATCCCTGGGATTCCCATGCTTATGCTGGTGCTTGCCAAGGGTCAAGCTTATCTGGTACATCAATAAAGTTTGTAATGACTTTTCACTTATCAATGGTGCGCTTCTGCTATTGATGTCACTCTCTTAGTGCCTCCCTCACTCGCACTGGCCCCTTCTCAAACTGTGCCACTTCTCATACAATATTCCACATGGATTTCACTATGGATTTTGTCAGACTGGACTCAATTCTCGATCACATCACTTTGCAATGTGGGATAGCAGCAGAGACATTGTTGGCAAAGTGACTTGAGAGGCGGGAAGTTGAAGATTCTGACTGTTGGAGGGCGATCAATGGAATCCCTTGCATTGTTGGTGGACTGACAGCACTTCTTGGTAAGCTTTAATGAAGATTAATTTGTAGAATTATTGACAATCTTACAGGCATGCTCAATTGGTCGAGGGGGGATTTTCCATGGAAAACACTACCACTATTCTGGCCCACTGTGGTACATCCTCCACCACTACCCTGAGAATGTTCTCATGCCAGGCGAGAGACGTCCAACACTCGCCAGGAGCAAGGGTATTCACAATCTTACACTTTGTGAGTGGGACCCACTCACTTGATGCCTGAAAGCAAACACCATCACCAATTGAGCATGTCACTACTGACAAAGCCCACAAAACCTTACCTGGCTTTCTACTTGCTGAGATGAGCTTGGAAATGGTGGCTGACTTTGGCTAGTTTGTGGAATCCTTTCAGTGCTCTTCCTCTACTGTTGTGCCTAGGGTTTTGATCATTACTACTCCTCGACCGGTGCTGAACTGCAGATCGTGAGTCAATGATGTAGACAGGAAAAGAAGCGGGGACATATCTTTCCCACCTCAGGCAGTAGTTCTCGGTACTATTAAAGGTCTCTGAGATGGTATTATTATGTTAGGACTATATGGTCTGTGAGACCCAGTCTCGAGGATGATCTAGATCATCTAATTATAGAACATCCCAAATATACCCTTGCTTCCTCCCCAGCGCCTCCCTGGATCCTTGTAGCCCTCCCTGGATGCCCTGTACCTCTAATACGACCTCGTAAGAACCTCGTCAATATCACCTTTCCCTTCATCGAGCCTATGGATATAGAGCCTATGGCATGCATACCTTGTACAAAGCCTCTGCGCTCTACGAGCATCGTCGCCATTGATTTCAGTCGCTAAGTCCGTTTTTCCTGGCTCTACACTACTACATCCACCACCATGCCGCCCATCCGCCCTACGCGTGGTGCTCAGCCGATATCTACAGGACTCGGATACCACTTCGTCAGCCCCAAGAAGGCTCGAGACGCCAAAAAAACACAGACACTGGTTCATATTCCTGGCGTCAATTCTAAACAACAGCGCATTCGTGAACAAATGGCTGCTCTAATGAAGCCGCAAGTACTAACTACTACTGATACTCCCAGCTCTGAGTCTAGTTCTGCGCCTGTTCGATCCGAAACACCCACGAACATCGAAGACGCCGTGAATCATTATTCTTACGACGAGGACGACTTCATTGCAAATGACTCGGACTATCAGCCTACCCAAGAAACATCTTGCCCTACTACAGATGTGACACATGAGGCCCAGAGGCGCCATATCTTGCCAGGAAAAATGGCATACAACCTCTATGCTTCCTGGAAGACGCTTATACCTACATTGGTAGACGCGCACCTCAAGTATTCGGCCAGAACTCATGGCCGCCCTCTTCCAGAACTGTGTCCGGTCATATCTGCCTGCGCAAATTCGGGTTGTGTACAACGACGATTCTCTATGGTCTGCCTCTTCTTTGACCGTAAGCAGCTCATTTATGATGCATAGCTTCAGCTGACAGCTCCAGGTTTCCTTGATGTCAATGTGCTGGCGTGCAACTGTTCAACGCTCTCGCAAGTCCTCGTTCACCATGGCCTTTTCCCTACTGCACCATCCCAACCACGCATGGCAATCTCTGTAGAACTCCTCGCATTCTATCGGGCACTGTTTGAGCGTTCATGCGATGCCATCCATGCACTTGCCTCTGCGTTGAAGACTCATATGCTCGTCGAGGGTTTCAGATGATCAATGCAACTGTGGGTTTCGAAGTATCTGACTTATGGACACTTACTCATCGCACCTCAGGGCCAGGTCATTCAAGAACCATTTCGACGTGGACTTGGCCAAGCTGTCCAGTGGTATGACATTTTACAGAACGAAGTCGAGCAGCAGACTGAGGCTGCGGTACAAATCTCTCGAGAGCGAGTCTATGAGGCTCGGAGACCCCAATGTAATCAGGAGGCTAATACGACTACCCCAAGCCACCACCACCTCCCTGCTCCGAGGGCAATGCGCTTCAATTCTAATGCAGCGTTGCCCAGCATGCTTCGGAGGTGTCTCCTTTGGCAGGCCACTTAGCGAAGGCGGAGATATACATGTCGCAACCGACGGTAACTTCCATCATCGTCATCGACGATCTGCGGGTGACTGCCCGCGCTTCTACACACCCTCGTACTTCCTTCCTAAGTCCCAGGTCGACAGTGTTGGATCGCGCATTCTCACACAACGTAAACGTCCACCCAAGATTCGCGCTTCCTTAGTTCCGGATGAGGCCATCGATCAATGCGAACATTCATACGAAGCCGCGGATGGTAAGAAGCAGAAGGCCGCCATGGACTCCTTCGACGATACGGGCATCATGGCCCTTATCTGCCGTCACGACATCCCACTCTTCTTTGCCAACATCGATTCACCTGGCGAGCAGCAAAAATATGCCGTATCACTCATCGAGCACCTATTTTCTCTGTTACCACAGGAAGCCACTGTCGTCACGCTATACGATGTCGGTTGCGTCCTCTCGCGCTCATTATCCCAAGTAAGTGGTTTGCTAATAGAAAACTGTTCAATCTGATGTATTTCTATATAGTATGACATTCTTCCTCATTCAGTAACTTCACGTCTTCGATTTGCTACCACAGCCATGCATGCATATGGTCATGAGTGGGCGTGTCAGCTCGAATATAACCCGCGGATGTGCACCGGTCTTGGGCTAACAGATGGCGAAGGTACTGAGAGGCTGTGGTCAAGGTTTGTCAAGTTGATTGGCATTCAAAGATCATCTTCAGTAAGTGGCCGGCAGTACTTGGATGATTCTTCATTTACATAAATTTACGGACAGCGCCAAAGACGTCTTTGGTTAATAGACCGGCAGGCAGGTGCTATCGGTCTGGAGATGCGAACAGACCTGGCCGATTGGATTAAACGGCGCCTCAAACGTGGAGTTAATGGTCAGGGCGCAACAGCAAAAGAGGTTCTAAATAACTGTGGGATTGAAACTCAGGACCTTCGGGATCAGTGGGCAGATCAGAAGAAGTCTCAACTGTCCATTCGTGCTGTACGTCCGTCAGTACCGCTTACAAATCTTACTAACGACACATTGCCATCTTCAGATGCTCCTGCACGCCTGAAGAAGGAACTTGATGTTGTCCTCACTCTGCAGGCTGACCTAGATGCTTCAGAAAAGGCATTGCAGGTGACACGCACTGTAGTAGAGAAAGGCACCAATACCGACGAGACATTAGATGCTCTGGAGAGTCTCGAACGTAGCCACGATCGTTTGATGAACAAGGTTGAAGTATTATACGCCTCACTCAATGTTCAAGACAGGTTCCCAGAACTTCAGGGCGTTGACCTAGATTTTGTTCGAACGCTCCTCATGGCCCGCGATCTCAAAATTAATATCCGGAAGAGAGCTATAGGAAGCTTTTTCGAATGGGACAAACTTGATCGTGCAGTTGGTGGCGCAAACCAGGCACTTGGTAAGTACAACAGTTCTATCTTGATGCAGAGAATGACGCAAATCTCGAAGGCACAAAGTTACATCAACAGACACGTAAGGCTATTGCGAAGCGTCAGCCTGCCCTGATGACAGCGATCCGCAAATTCAATTCTTACTGCGAGCGTCTCGAGAGCCTCTTTGATCCATCTTGGGGTGTCCCACTCCCTGCTCCTCTACCTACCAAACTCGCTGACCTTCGCAATGATCAGACCCTGATGGAGGATGTCTGGATCACCCCATCCGTCGGTGATGTGCCTCGTTGGATTGAAGATGTCGATATGAGAGATGGGATACGAGCGTTACTTAAACAAGATCGGTGCCGTGAAGAACAGTGCCGTCTTGGGCTCGAAGCGGACAATCTTTGTCGATGGTTCAGAGATGAGCTGACTGCGCTAGAACTCGCCATACGTTCTCCCACTAGTATGTATTTACCTGGCTAACAATGATTGCTACTGATTCTACAAGATCATCCATTCTCATTCCCACTGCAGCAACGGCGGGATCACGTCCTCCAGCTGCAGACTAAATGGGTCACCCCACTTGTATCTTCCATTCGCTTTGCCACCAATGCTTCCATTGCAGTCAAGCTTGCGATCACCCTTTCAGAGAGCAAGGGTCCATCAGAAACTACCATCTACGATCTCATCCCTACGTCGTTGGCGCTCCCGATCCCTCCCTCGAAGATGACACTGGCGAGGACTTTTTCGCACCTGAAGAAGCTCCCGAAGAAGCGGCGCTCTCGGACATTTTACCTGACAGTACTGTTAGCGACGACGACGAAGAAGATATTGTAGGCAAACCTGAATACACGATTTGCTGGCAGCTTCCAGAGGTATGTTCCCATCGCTGGATAGGTGCTCGAACTCATCTTATGTTACAGGATCTTCGTACGGATGCCTTCGAAATCCCTCACTCCGAGGAAAGTATCATAGTACCATCCTCGGGTGCTCCCCCGACTCGAGTGCGACCAGCGCAAGATGGCTTTCCCCTTCAAGTATTTGAGCCAAGGGACATGTCCTTACTGGCACGGCCCACTGCCCGCCTTAATGATGTGTGTATAAACAGCTGTGCGGCGTTGCTCTACTCCGAGATGCTCAAGAGCTCACATTTTCGGCCTTGTGCTATTCTCTCAACACATGATCTCCCTCGTATACGATACAATGCAGCGGATGACGTACTGTGGCGGAATACATCGTGGACATCATTTTGGGAGAAAGATATCTGGATCTTACCCATTCATCGCCCATCTCCAGTCGGACACTGGGTATTCTGTGCCATCTATTTTTCGACTAAAGAACTATATCTCTTTGACAGCCTAGCTGAGCGACAGGCATGGAAAAGTGATGTTAAGGTCAGTACTGATTCGAGTCACGTTCTGTCAAACTAACGATGATTCTAGGACATCATGAATCTCATCGCCCGATTGTCCTCCATTGCTCACCAACGCCGTGGCTCTGATTATAGGGACCTAAAAGGCTGGGTAGCCCAACCGCTGATCGATCATCCTCTGCAAACAAACGGTTATGACTGTGGTCTCTGGGTCTTGGCGGCAATTGTGGCAGTCCTGCGGGGAGCTCATAGACCTGGCATGCGCGAGGAGGACATGGTAGCTTTCAGACACTATGTACATACACTTGTAGCTAGAGTACCTACTGCATGAAATGCAGCAATCTATAGCTATTTCCTATCCTCCTAAAGATATGCGAAGATGACGGTGACTAAGGGTAGACAGTAGTAAGGATCAAATAAGAGCACATGTACTTATGCGATCATTGTGCAGTCGCACACAGTCAGAAAGAATGAACCAAGAAGAGTGCATACGCCAGCGCGACTCGGACTCACCCAATTGGTAGGATGGGTGAAATATACAATGTGTGGCACGGCGGAGTAGGTTGGCACAATGGTGCATAAAGCTGAATTCAACAGCCTCTGGCCGATGAATGAGAAAACAAGAACACAATCGACTCACCAGTCTGGGAAGACTCGGAGCCCATAGTACAGTATGAATACGTTTACTAGCCCTCGTGTAGCAGCATGCAGCAGTTGAGCCCAGCTCAGGCTGATGCTGACAAGGTGTTTTGAGTGAAGTTAGTTCCGAGTCAATGGTGAAATTCACGCTCCAGTAACTTGGAATCACTTACAACTCAACGACTCAGAGCAAAATACAAGTTCCTGTGATGTACACTGGGGGAATGAGCTCATCGACCCTTCTGTAGTAGCCTGCAATCGAGCGCTGCTCAAGCTGGTAGTGTTCATGCCCATAAACCTGGCTGTATGATGTCCAGCGACGTGTTTTCATTTTCTTTTCATTTTTGTAGGAGTTTTATTCATGTTGTGATTGGTTAACAGACCTCTCGAAAGGCTCTTTCACGAGCCTCGCCGGAAGTGTCAATTAATATGGCAATCGCAACAAGCTACAACCGAAGGTCCGAAGTGCACATCTTCTTCCATGGCATTATGGAACCTATCATGTCGCTTGAATCAGTGGAGGATCTCATTAGCGACAGCCTGAGGTGTCTGAAATATTACACAAGGACGACCGCTCTCTCCTGCATACTACTCCAACTCTCTCCATGGACATTGATCAGGCCGAGTTCCTCCGTTCCAAAATTCCAGCATTCAGGAGGTACCAACCTTGGGACAGCCGAACGGACCTCCTCGTTAACGAAATATTCGACGAGATGTGCGAGCAATTGTGCGAGAAAACATTGCCCGGCTTCAATGTCGAAAGGGACACGGCTAATGTCACCCAGTCGCAACTCGTGCAACTGCGTCAGGCATTTGACCAATTCCGTGTGGTGAGTACTTCCAACTTAAATTTCAGTTGTTGTAGCGCTCACCTGGTGAGGTCCGGTTGGTAGGACATCAAGTGCTTTTTGCTGTGGGAAACACGCAGGTTGCTGAACCGTGAGTTCCGGGAGAGTGGGGTGAGGTCAAAAGACTATTGGACCTACTGGGGAGTGGGCCGCGCATCGGACTGGGCTTACTGGGGAATCAGACCGTGATGTATCAGACAACGCTACAATGAATTTTGTAAAGTACAGTAGAATACAGAATGGTAGAAAAAAAAGACTTCCTTGGCTACACAACTACCGGTGTGATTCCCTGGGATCCAACGAGCATATCAAGTCCATCTTCCTCATCAACAGCGCCACCGCTGGCCATGATGTCTGTGGGTTGGGAGTCCTGGGTGAGGCAGGCTATCTGCGGAACAAGTTCACTGGCATCAGGTCTACCAGCAGAAGGCATATCTGCAGCATCAATGGATGATGCACGTGTCTGTGAGGCATGCGACCTCCAGGAGGCAGGTGCAGGTGGAACCTCAACGAACACTTGAAGACGACGACGGCGAGGCACTGGCACAGGAGATGGCGACGGTAATGGCTCGGTTGACAACACTCGCCGTTTGGAACGGCGAGGCACAGGCGCAGGAGATGGTGAGGGAGATGGCTCGGTTGACAACACCCGCCGTTTGTGACGGCGAGGCACAGGCGCAGGAGATGGTGAGGGAGATGGCTCGGTTGACAACACTCGCCGTTTGGAACGGCGAGGCACAGGCGCAGGAGATGGTGAGGGAGATGGCTCGGTTGACAACACCCGCCGTTTGTGACGGCGAGGCACAGGTGCAGGAGATGGCGAGGGTGATGGCTCGAGGAGACGAGGTAGACCCTTCCAGTCGATCCGACCATCGACAAACTCACGGCGTCCATGGGAGTGGCGCGATTCAGGTCCAGGCGCTTCTCCGAAGATGACGGGGTCACGGGAAGTGATGATTCTATGGCGAGCCTTCTCCGTGGCAATGGGTTGAATGGTAAGAGTGTCGTTCTGGAGGGCATATTCGAGTATGGCGCGCTCGCGAAGGGTGAGATCATGGATGCCCTTGCTCTTGGTGAGAGATCTCCGATTCTCACCGGGCATGAGTGTATCCTCAGGGTAGTTATGGAGGGTGTAACCACGTTGAGCTAACATGGCGGGTAATGTCCTCCAGGGAAAGAGGCCGCCTCTCCCATTGAGCGTACCTGTAACATTGTCGACTCAACGCCAGATGATTGGTGATCAAACTCACCACATAACGCTGTTAATCCACCCATGATACAAGGGATCCCCACCAGCTGTCTCCAACTCTCGGAATTAGAGATTTTCCGACTCTCTAACCACCGTTCCAATACCTCCTCCGCTGGGATCGCACGCCGTGACGCGATAACATCGAGAACATTGTTTAATCTGAAAAAATCGACTTCCATGGAGGCAGGGAGGAGTCCTAATCGATGGCAGAAGTACCCTTCGAAGTAAGAAATTGGGAAATGCATCGATGAATTGGTGAGTCAGAATTTGGCAAAAGGAAGAGTTTCAAAATCCCACGCGTCGGTTCAATCATCTCATCAGCGAGGATCCTTCTGCTTCAAGAACGCATGGATCAATTTAGATCTAGCTAGACGCTATGAGATCTTGGTGAGCTATATCTTGTAGCTATGAGCTTGTGTGCTAACAAGACTTTGTAAACAGAATATTTGGACTGACAACAATCACCAGGCCAAAAAATCACAGTCGGCGATGCGTTCAGCCTGCAAGCCTCTGCAAGCATGTATTTTCTCTATTGTACCGTGACTTTGACGGGCGTCCTGCTCATTCATGAGGTCCGCTGCGAGGCTCCCGCACACAATATATCAGTTAAGTCATTTTCTGTCGCGCACCTCACCTTCCTGACTTCTCTTTTGAAGCAGTGAATCTCATACCTCCATTATACTAGTTGCCGCTGACCAACAATACAGAACCCAAGGTTGTCGCTCGTGGAACAGTCAACAACCCTTTCCTTCCTACCTACGCACTTAGCAGTGAGTTTTTCGGACATTGTCATCTGCGCCCAGTCCTGACGAGCCTCCAGAAACCAAAAAATTCCTGCACCGTCTCCCCATGACTCAGAAATATTCAGAAAAACCAGGTTGTTCTCCTCCACCGGGTTATTCGACCTCTTCCCCTGTCACCGAGTCCTCCATTGGTGAAAGTGTCGATCATCTTGAAGAACAAGTTGGGGGTGGACGTTATGTGTCTCCACCATGCGAACAAACCCCAACTCGTCTCCGCACTCACATCAAACCTACAAACCGCGACGTAGGACTTGTGAAGGAGGCATCTATGCGTCGTCGAGCGATGCCAGTCGACGAGAAGTCAACTGAAGGCGATGGCCATACTCAGACAGGTGGTTCTCTTTCTAATGAGGCCCGAGGTCAATCAGTTCCCAGCCCCGCGCCTGCTTGTATGCCCAGTGGTAGCCCACAATTTCAGCCTGCGGTGCCTCTTCAGGATCTGTTCTATGACCCTCCCATTGCCCCTCCTCAGGAGCATCGCAGGGGGCTCAGCCAGCCGCCACCCCAAATCATCTGCAGCCTCGCCAACACTCTGTTCCACCTCCCACTTTCATCCCTGCACCGCCAAATCATCTGCAGCCTCCCCAGCACTCTGTTCCACCTCCCACTTTCATCCCTGCTGCCCCCCGCGCGCGCAGTGGCACTCCAGGCCACCCTCCGCAGCCCAACATGATCACAAAACCCACTTTTGCTGAGCAGAACGTGTACGATTTCAACGGGGACACATATGACTTCAGTGGTATGGACTATGGCACTTTCGGATCATCTGAAACACAGCTCACCATCCCTGCAACCCGCGTCATACCTCCGACTCCAGCAGGTCTCCAGGATCATGTCATGAAAACTGACACTGTAATGGATGAGGCTGCTGAAGCCGATTCCGGCCGTTTGGATTCTGCTGTGAAAGGACGAAAACACGACACGACGAACGCTACCCTCCAACAGGGCTTCCTAAAATTGGAACGTGTCATCAGTGAAATCAGTCGCAGCACGTCACTGCCTTCCCAGCAAATTATATCATTATGGAACAAGAGCAACACGCGCGTCGTCAATAACATCAACCATTGGAACGCCTACAGTAGTTACTTCAAGACGAACTTCAAGCAAGAAATCAGTAGGCTCGGAGACGAGGCTCCCGAGGCTCCCGGCACACCAAGTGAGTGAGCATTTCTTTCGCCGATGTTGTCATCCTAACATTGTATCTTAAAGGTACCAATTTACGGCTCAAGTGCTACGATGCTTTCAAAGAGGCATTCCCTGACACGTGGCAAAACATCCTCGAGCTTCATGAAGAGGCTGCACTGTTCCTTGGTGTACCCCAGACGGTTGCTGCACGAGCCCAGGAGTTCCATAAGTTTGGCAAGAGGCTCTCAGCTATGGTATGTAGACATTATCACTCTTTTACTGTCGTGTTTCTGAAGCCATACAGATGGATGCCGGAGCAGCTCGCTACGGATATGAGGCTGCACTCGTAGCATGCGGCAAGGTCATTAACCAGGACGGTTCCTTGGGCATGGCCCATACAACGCCTGGAGCTGCGGGTGTAAGTGTTTTTTTTTCGGTCGCTCATACAGTATCTGATCACTCTTCAAGTTTTGGATGTCGCGCTGCAAGGCAGACGAAGACACTATCATTGGCCACTTGAAGGCTCAAGTATAGTGAGTTTTCGTATAAAATTCATTGCAGAACGACTCATCATGTGATCATTAGCAACCTTGCATCATTGGCTATCGTCGAGGAAGCATTCGAGGACGAAATCATACCCGTCAAGAACGATGAACGCGAGGTATCCACTGCCCTTTCAGATCCTCTCGACTGCTTTTCCGACCCTCTCGACATCTCTAAGGATGGAATCAAGTGGGTCAAGGCTGAGATCTCTCGTCAAATTAGTATGTGTGGTGTCTTTCATGGGAGATTCGTGTACTGACGGTAAAATATAGAGAAGCTGAATGGCAAACTGTCGTCAGAGAAGAATTTTCCCTGGAAGACTCTACCAGGGGAGCTCACGCGTCTTGGGATGGTCATCAAGGGATATCCGGAGGATGTTGCTCCCTGGTGGATTTCATACCACAGTCAATAAAGGAATCGCGAATTTGACTCTGAAGGAGACAGGAATCATGATCGCGGCGTTGAGGGCACGTACCATGTGCATCAAAAAGGTTTCTGATGATACGCAAGGTACGTATTTAGTTGCCATTCACATCTTTGCATTCTCGCAACTGACATCTTTAAATAGCAAAACTCGTCACTTCAGATACCCCAGTACTGGAGGGTGCGCCTCCGGCGGAAGATTCCGTGCACACAGCAGGACGTCGCCTGTTCGCAAACGGGAAATCAGATCGTCAGGGAGCTCCACGCCAGAAGCCGAGTGTGGCCGTCACCAAAATCAAAGGCAAAGGCAAAGTTTCGACAAGACAGACATCGCATCATCCCGCCATTTCTCTGTCTGACGACGAATCTGCAGAAGAATTGGACACGGTAGCTCCTCCTGCGCGCCCTATTGGTCCTCCTCCCCTCCCGGGAGTTCAAAGTTGTCAAGCTTCCGACGAGCCAGAAAAAGGTCGAGAAGAAGGTGCCGAAGAAGGCCAGTAACAAGGAGGTCATTTCCCTGTTATCTAGCGACGGTCGATCTGGTTCAGAATGCCCGGAGGAAGATGGTGTGTCCAATGGTCACTCTGACTATGAAGATGAGAGTTCGTCGAAGAAAAGAAAGGCGAGGTCTGATGGCACCTCACGAGCATCCAAGAAGAGGCCGTCACCCTCTGATGCAACTACAGAGAAGGCTGACCTACCAAAGAGCGTGAAAAGCAAGGGGAAGGGCAAGGGTTCAGCTGAGAGGAGAGGGTCGCCGGTGATTGCTGAGTCCTCAGACGAGGAAACGGTTCCAGAGCAAGGTATGCAATTTTTTGCAGGATGCAATAAAGCTCACATACTGTTTTCAGGACGTGCAAAACGCCTGCGTGATGGTCCGTCCAGTAAGCCTGTGGTACTCATTCAAGGTACGTTCGTTACATTGTACTCATACTCATGAACTGACAAATATTTAGAGCGTCCCAAGTCTCGTCCTGTGGTCAAAAAGCCCCTTGCGGGTGACACCAACTCTCCCAATGACAGCGCTGTCAAGGGAGGTGCCACAGAGGCTCCTGCAAGGTCTTCGCCACCCTCTTCGCCCTCGTTAACGCATCGTGAGCCTGCGGAGGTCCTCACCACCCTCACCACCAATGCAGACTCTGTGCCCGTCCATGCAAACCCTGCACCTCCTACACTGAGTGCTAAGCCGCAATCAGCATCGGTGCAGCCACTGACTACAGAAGTTCCGCCTACTCTCCAAACTGCAGAAGTTCCGCCCACTCTGGCAGCATCACGGGCGCCGTCCAGA